>JACCID010000303.1:0-123391 GCA_018906775.1 Sycophila sp. Sp_5 | reverse complement strand
TGTTCACATTGCGGTAAAAATAACCATCGTTCAGAAAATTGTTTTAAAGTCAATAATGTAACCTGTCAATTATGTCAAAAATCTGGCCACATAGCAAAAACTTGCCTTAAATTCACCATTCCTTTTAATGCTAAAAATGTCACATATGTGACAAAGCAGGACATGAAGCTAGCGGTGTACTTTGTATTAAACAAATCAAAAATAGAGACTCGTGCTCAATTAAACTGCCAGCTGTGCAGTGCCATTGGTCCACACTGCAGCCACTTGTAGAAAAGTAGAAAACCCGATTTCCATTTCTCAATCTAAAGATATTTTTTGTAGATACTGTTAAAACGGCCGGACATTCTATTGAAGAATGTGAAAGCGAGAAATATAACAATAGCAGATCGGGAAACGCGCAGAGTCTCCGATCAAGAGCGCAACACCGGAGACTTCTGCAATAACACAGAAGCGCTCGCACTTAACCACCGGCGAGGCATTACTCGAAATGCCACCATCCAATTAAAATATCCCGGAAGATTAATCCCTTACATTGAGTTCAAATTTTTAAATCATAACAAACCAATTAATCTTATGTTAGATTACAGGTTCTGAAGTAAATATAATAAAGAAGAAGCGCAATACCGGAATCCTTTGTTATCGATCTGGACAAAGAAAACAGATCTAATAGGTTTTGGAAGTTCACCACATTTAAGTCAAGGTTCAGTTACCCTTAACTTATTGGGGTTACTGCTAACTTTCTGTAGTCCCGGACAATCTACCTCTTCCTTATCAAGGAATTTTAGGTTCTTGAGTTTTTTCTTAAAAAATAAATCCGTTTTAGATTTCAAAATAAAAATAGTTATTATAAATAATTTCTCAGTAAGAATTCACCAAGACCCCTCATTCTTGGAGTGTAGTAGAACATGCGTGTACGGCTAATGTAACAACAAAGTCATCTGAAGTTATTTATTTACCTATTATTAATTTACCTACTCTTACAAATCAAAAAGAGCAATTTTTTTTGACACCGGTTCTGAAGTTATTCTTATTTCAGAAAAATTAGTTACAGACCTATATGAACCTTTAATTTCTGAATTTTTCATACGTGGAATCAATAACGAACTAATAAAACCTGTAGGAACGGTAACCTGCAAAATAATGAAAATACCGTATATAATATTTTTCAAGAAACTCAATCAATAATAAATTATGAAAACTGTATTCTACAAATTAATAATTTTAATTGTCCATTTTACTTTCACGATAAAATAACTACTCATGCTTAATAAAAAATGACTCTAACGATATTTTTGATCTCCATTTCAACCCTGCTTTTAAACATTCACTTTTCAATTCCTTTGAGTTAACCTTCAAAGACTTGGATTGCGAATATTCTTGTTTAAATAATCTTAAAGATAAAGATTTATCATTAGTTGATTCCTGCTTTAAAAAGATTTATTCTTGCAACAAAATAAATATTAAAGATTTAATTCGTACACAACATTTGGATAACGTAGAAAAGGAATATATATTTAATCTGAAAAATATAGTTGAAAAATATAGAGATAATTTTTATCTACCTGGTGACAAGTTAGTAGGTACTAACGCTACAATGCATAGAATCCCTACATTAGATGATGAACCAACCATTACTAAACAATATAAATACCCACATGCATTGAAACCTGAAGTTGAACGCCAGGTTCAAGAACTTAAGGAGGGAATAATTCAGCCCTCTACTTCACCTTATAATACAGCAGTTTGGATCGTACCGAAAAAAACCGATTCTCAGGGGAATCCAAGATGGCGAATGGTTCTCGATTTCAGAGCCCTCAATGAAAAAACTATAAGTGATGCCTACCCACTTCCTAATATAACGGAAATTTTCGATCAGGTTGGCAAAGCTAGGTATTATGCAGTACTTGATTTAGCCTCTGGATTCCATCAAATCAAAATGGATCCTCGAGATTCACATAAAACTGCCTTCAGTACACCCTTCGGGCATTATGAATTCATTAGGATGCCATTCGGATTAAAAAATGCTCCTCCTACCTTTCAAAGGCTAATGGATAACATTTTAAAAGGTCTTCAAGGAAATATTCTTCTTGTTTACTTGGATGACATTGTTATTTACGCAGACACCTTAAAGGAACACGATTACAAATTTAACTTATTAATTGAAAGATTACAAAAAGCAAACCTTAAGCTACAAATAGATAAATGTGAGTTTCTCCGTAAAGAAGTTTCCTATCTTGGTCATACCTTAAGTGAAGAAGGGCTAAGTCCTGAACCCAAAAAAATAGAAGCTGTTAAACTATTTCCTCAGCCTAAAGAGGTAAAAAATGTTCGACAATTCCTAGGGTTAGCTGGTTATTATAGGCGTTTTATAAAAGATTTCGCTCACATATCCAAACCTCTTACCAAGTTATTACAAAAAGATATTCAGTTTTCATGGGATAATGAAGCAAATAATTCTTTTGAACATTTAAAGAAACTACTTTGTGAAGCCCCAGTATTGCAATTCCCGGACTTAAATAAACCCTATAATATTACAACTGATGCATCTAGTTATGCAGTTGGAGGTGTTCTTTCGCAAGGTGAAATAGGAAAAGATCGACATATTGCCTATACCTCTAGAATATTGCACGGTTGTGAATTAAATTATGAAGTTTAGGAAAAGGAAGCTTTAGCAGTTCTGCACAGTGCAGAAACTTTTAGGAATTATGTTTATGGTAGAAAAATTATCAGTATAACCGATCATAAACCACTTATCTGGTTTAAAATAGCCGATTTAAATACTTGAATTCAAAAATGGCGATTTAAGTTATCTGAATACGATTATGAGGTAATCTATAAACCTGGAAAATTAAATTCTAACGCTGATAGTCTGTCTAGGAATCTTAAAGTTCAAGTAGTCACCAGAGCACAAAAAAAAACAACAGGAACTTAATAATCACAAGGAAATTCAAGTACAAAATACAGATACTCAAAGCCCTCATACATCCACTATCAACGAACCAGAAAATAATTCAATCAACGATTTAAGTAAAATTAATGAACCGATTATAACCGAGAAATTGGAAGAACCTGTCATTGAACAAGGTACGGATAGGATTATTACAGGAAAATTTGTTACAATTAATGAACCTTTACAATTTAGATCTGGAAATATTGTCTATTTTATAACTGACGCAGGCGAAGCCTGTGATGATGGAGCACAAAACCTAATTGAATTTAAACTTGTCGAAAAAATTAAAGATCCCCAAGTTGGTGAGGTTAATGTTTTTAAAAATAAAAAAAACTGTTATTATGGTCTTTGTGTGGGAAACAAAGAAAATCATTCCTTAAGTCTGGATTGTCAATTAAAAAAATTAGTTCGGTTGAAAACAAAACAACCTATGATAATAACTGATACTCCTGGTACTAGTTTTGATAAAGTTGCTTTAGATATAGTTGGTCCCTTAAAACCCACTAAAAATAAAAACGAATACATTTTAACCATACAAGATTTATTTTCGAAATTTTGTATGGCCATACCCCTGCAAAATACCCTTTCCTCAACTATAGCGAATGCTTTTATCAAGAGATTTATTTACTTTTTTGACTCTCCTCGTATAATCCTGACTGATCAAGGACAAAATTTTTTAAGTGGTTTAATGAATAGAATAGCAAAGCGGTTTAAAATAAAAAAATTAAGAACAACTGCTTTTCATCCTCAATCCAATGGTTCTTTAGAACGATCACATCATGCTTTAAGTGAATTCCTAAAGCAATACACTGATGCTGATAACGAATGGGTTGAATGGGTCGATATTGCTATATTAAATTATAACACCTGTGTACAAGAAAGCACAAAACTTACACCATATGAAGTTATTTTCGGGAAACTAGCTCGATTACCTTCTAGCGAGCCTCTTCGTGAAGGAGATTTGGTTCCCACTTATAAGAACTATGTATTAGATCTAGTGACTAGGTTAAATGGAATTCAAAAATTAACTTATAATAATCTTGTTAATTCAAAAATAAAATCAAAAAAATACTACGACAGATCCATAAACCCAAAAAACTTCAAAGTCGGTGATTATGTGTTTTTGCTTTCAGGACCGAAACCCGGAAAATTCGGAAACCATTACTCTGGCCCTCATAAAATTTTAGAAATCATGAATAAAGTCAATGTTAAAATTAATACAAAGAGAGGAAGTAAAATTGTTCATGCAATTAGATTACGAATTTCACATATTAATTATGAAATAGATCATAAGAAAACAAATAAAAAGAAATCCGAAATTAATATTGTTGCTTCTGTTACAGGTTAAATTAAAGTATTTTTTCATCATGATCATTATTATTTTATTGCTAACTTTAATTACAGGAATTTCTGCTCTAATAGGTTATGATTGCGGTAGCAATATACTAAATATTACTACATTATCTTTAGTTAACGTAGGGGAATGCGATAATCCCGTAAACAATTTAAATGTAGCTAATCAATATGTACAATTACTTCAAATTAATGATTTTCGAGAGACTGACGTTATACAATGTAAAGTAGAAATACATCGAACTATATATAGGTGCGGTATGTTTTCTTATAATTCAATAGTTGGTAATGGCGAAATAGAATACATACGTGAGATATCCGAGCAAGCCTGCAGAGATGCTCATTTATCGGGAGCATTAATGCCTTCTCCACGACATATTGCACACGGTCTAAAAATAAACCAAACAGTTTATCACGCTATTACACTCGCCGGAACTGTTGATAATAACGGGAACTGTCAGGGTGAATATTACTCTGACCCTTATGGAACTTGGGATTCTGTAGTGGTTCAAGGAACTGCCAAAATTACGCTAACTAAATTCTCGGCTCGCGTTTCTATAAGCGATAATATAGTTCATTTAAACTCCGGTACAATATGTCCCCTAAATGATAATTTCTGCATTGACTCGGAGGGAGGATATGCATTTTGGAAATCTGTACCCGGTAATACATGTAATTTTGATAGTTATGGAATTTTATATGAAGATATTGCTTCAAAAATGGTAAATAATGATCATGATGAACGACAAGTTATTTATTCACTCTGGACAAAGGATATCACCTTTGCTTTGGCTGCAAAAGGCACAGAGAATGTATGCGGATATAAAATTACAAGAACTGAACACCCAAAATTAGTAGTCTTTGAAACAAAAAAAGGCGAATCGTTTGCTCTAAATAAGAAAATCTCTATTAATAATTTAGATATGTTCACTTATGTAAATTCAAAATTTGTTTACGTTGAGCGCCACATACGCACTCAAATCAACGAGTTATATCGTGATGTAATTAATCAAAAATGCGATTTAAAAAGACGAACCCTCAAAAATACATTATCAATAGCTTCTCAATCTCCTGATGAATTCGCGTTCAATTTAATGAAAGGACCTGGGTATATGGCTGTAGTTGCTGGCGAGGTGGTACATATTGTAAAATGTGTGCCAGTAGAGGTTAAAGTTAAGCATAGCGAGGAATGTTACTCAGAGTTGCAGGTCACCCGGCAAAATCAGACTTTATATTTAACTCCTCGTACTCACATCCTCAAAGAACATGGTACAATAGTGCCATGTAACACATTACTTTCTGCTCACTATATGGTTGACAGCGTCTGGTATAAAGTATTACCGAAATTAGTCGAAGTCATGCCACCACAATATTTAAAACCAATGACCAAAATGTCCTGGAAATATATTAAGCCCACTGATTTAGCTACAAGCGGAATTTACACTGACCAAGATCTCAGCCAACTGCGAGACAGAATCATGTTTCCTGTTGAACATGCGGCCATAATCAACGATATAGCACGAGAAATAACTGGTTACCCAATAACAAATAGCAAGGGAACATTATTAAAGCTGCTAAATGAAGAAGCCCTACACCAGTTAGCTGATTCCACCTGGAAAAGAATGTGGGGTAAATTTATCGCTTTTGGCACCATCAGTGCAGGAGTAATAGCAATCTTTACAATCTGCCAATGGATTAAACTAACAATAGATATATTTATCCGCGGATATACTCTACATAGCATTTTTGGATGGAGTTTCCGACTTTTGAGAGCACTATGGGGAACCATAAAAACCTATCTCATTGCTCGGAAACCAGCACGCAATAACCGTCCAGGACCTGAACTTATTCCTCAGGATGAACCACACGTACCTGAAGCCGATAAACCGACTCCAAGTTCTCGCACATCAGTCACCACACATCACAAGGAACTGTCGCCTAAGTAGATGATAAGATACGTTTCAATATAGTATAAAGTTATATCTTAAAAATTTCCATTTTTTTTCCTCTTCTCTCCAAACTGCTCCATTTTTCCCTATCCTTGGAGGGGTAGTTTTCATATTTTTCTCTCTTTTTCCAATTATTTTCGTGAAAAGAGAAAAAAAATATCAAACACTGTATCATTCTGATAAGGAAGTACCTCACTAAATCGAGCGAGTTTGGGGCTCGTTTTCCCCTGTTTCCATATTAATATTCACTCAGCTTTTTCGATAACTGGAGCTTTAGCCCCAGGTAATCGTTTTAGGCTGGGGGTGTCACGTCGTACCCTAATTTTTCCGATTTTAGCGCCGCAATACTACTTTGAGAAATCCTCCCAAACTAGTACTTTTTATGCTTGTTGGTGAGGAATTGACCCAGAGGATAAGAACATCTCGGAGGATCACTTACCTACAGAATAGGAAGAATAAGGCCCGCTCGGTCACCCTGCAATTCGGAGTTGACCCTCACTTTGTTTTTTTTCTTTACTGTACTTGCCAGCACTGTCAATGTAAATGTGACAGGCACCCTAAATCGCTCTGGGAAATCTACTTTAAACCGCCATAAAAAAGGTCGTAAAATCGCCGCTTCTTACTAAGCTAATACTAATCAGACGCGAGTTAGTTTTTTTTGCTTCCTCCTTTCTAGAAAGTCGCCGCCGCACACGTGCACCGCAGCCGACCAAGCACGCATTTATGTTGGAACAATATTTTATTTTTCTATTCTTATATTTAAACAAACTATCATAATCCAATTAAAAGCAATTTAAACCTTTTACTTCAAAACTATGCCTATTTCTCGAATGAAAGAAATCGGATAATATTTCGATAAGTGAAAGATAAAATTCCATAACTAAATAAAAAATTTAATAATAAAACAAAAACTTTTCTTAATTAACTTTCCATAAAATTAAGTTAAGATAAAATTAAATGTTATCTTTAAGATTTCGAACAATAAATAACAAATATTCTTCTTAGAAAAAAAACATTATTTAGTAAAAAAAATTTAGTTTTAATAATAATTTAATATAAATTACGTAAAAATAAAAAGAACAAATTGAGAGCATTGAATTATTTAACCCATTAAGTACCAAATGTACATGACGTAGACACTTGACTTGGATTTCATGTCATACTTTTATTTCTTCTTCGATTTTTATAAAAATTGGTTTCCAAATAGTTTTGAGGGTGCTCTATTAGAAAATTTTGAGGTTTTTTCGAAAAAATAAAAAACAAAAAAAATATGTCCGACTTAAACCAAAAAAATGGAAATTTTCGAAAAGTTTTTTCGGTTTTTGCTTCGCCAAATATGTGAAAAATGTCCAGACCATTGGATTTTTACTTTAAAGGTGGCATGGATATCTATTCTTTCAACCCTCGTCGGTTTTTTTGAAAAATCTTTTCTAGAAAAAAAGATATGGCCGCCTGAATATCGGAAAATTTTCTAAATATATAAATATTTGCTAAAAAATGGGTTATTCATGAAAAAACTTCTATTGTATGATAAAAAATGTTTCAAAAACGTATAAACACTAAGATTATAATTGTTTAATGATAAAATTTTCAAAATGGCTGATTACATATCCAGCATAACCTAAAAAATCAATCTTTTTTAGTGATTTTCGACAGTTTGATGATATTTTAATAGTTCTTATAATTTTAAAGTAACTTTTTACGAAGTTATAACTTTAATGAGACTTAACTTATGAAAATTTTTGAAAATTCAAAATGGCGGACTCAACATTTTCATTTCTTTCATACTAAAATATCACATTTTTAAATTTTTAAGTACACTCATCTGAAAATTTTTGTCATTTATCTATAACTTTATAAGATAGAAAAAAATACTCTAGAATTTCATATATTTACTATAATAAATGTGATTATTTAACATTAAATATTTTCGCTAACCGAAGCAAACTGATTTTACAGTATTCAAAAAATAATTTTGATTCAAATAATTTATTCATATGCTGGTTACAAAACCATAGTTTTCCCAACTGAAAAAGAATTTATTTTAAATGAGGTTCATATTATAAATTATGTTTCTCAAATTTTCGAAATCCATAGTCATCTATTTTAGTTTATAGTTTTATTCTATAAATTTGATAAAACTTTTTCTTATAATTTCTGCATCCACAAAATAAATATAAAATGTCTAGTAAAAAACGAACAGTAACACAAAAAAGTTCTCTCATAAGAAAATCATAAAATGTAGATGAAAAAGAATCTGTTGAACTGTTTGAAAATGAAAATTCTATAGACGTTGTCATATTACCTGGTGGTCAAAACTCTGATTCAGATTCGGAAGATGTGGCTGATGATGATTCTTGCAATAACGATTCTTGCAGTGATAGTGCCAGTAACGATGATACTGAAGATTTCGTTTTTGAGAGAAAATCGTATCATCAAGCTCAGCAAGATTACACTAACAAGCAAAAAAAATTAGAAGTTGACCATGTTTATCAGTGGGTAGAAGGAGAAAAAGTCTATGCGGAAATACCGATCAATGAATACTTACTAAAAGATAAAGAGTGTAAGAAAATTGCTGACAGTTCTCCAGCTGAATTATTTGAATTGTTCTTTTGTAAAGAAATAAAGCAATATATTGTTGAAGCTTCAATTCTAAATGGTTTAGATTTATCAGTTGAAGAATTAGATAAATTTATTGCTATTATTTTATTGAGCCCTTTCAATAGAAGAACTTCTGAAAAGGACTATTGGTCGACACATGAGATACTTGAGTGTCCAATAGTTAGATCACTGATGTCTCGCCAAAGGTACCTAAAAATAAAATCTAAAATAAAATGCTCTAAACCTACTGACGAAAATCCAAATGATCCAGCTTGGCGAGTAAGACAAATATTAAATTTTTTCAATAGAAATATCAAACAATTCGGTATTTTTGAGACAGCCTTATCAGTAGATGAGATGATGATTAAATTTTTTGGTAGACTAAAAATAAAACAGTTCATTAGAAACAAACCGACACGTTGGGGCATAAAAAAGTGGGGAATTTGTGGTGCTGATGGATACTTATTTCATTGTGATATCTATTGTGGCAAGGATCATTCGAATGATGAATTATCAAATATTGCTTTAGGTAGTCAAGTAGTTCTAAAAATGTGTAAATTTCTATTTTTATCGACATCAAGAAAGTCTATTGAAAAATATCATCTCACAACTGATAATTATTTTACGAACCCAGACCTCATAGTTCATCTTATGACTCTTGGTTTACGAGCTACCGGAGTTGTTCGAAAAGATCGAATGAATATAAAAAATGTCATGGAAAAAAATGCTGTTAGAGGTACCTATAAAGTTCAACATGACAAAAATAGTGGCATAAACTTTATAACTCTGATAGATTCTAAAGAAGTTTCACTTATTTCGACTGCTGCTGGTGTTACTCCAATGAAACCAGCAAAACGCTACTCGAAAGAAAAAAGAATGCGAACAGAATTGTTTGTACCACATGCATTCAAAGTATATAATTCTTTTATGGGAGGTGTAGATTGTCATGATCAGTACTGTAGTGCCTTGCTTCCTTGTATTAGATCTAAAAGATGGACATGGCCAATTCTAATGCGAGTAATTCAATCTTCAGTTACAAATGCTGTCATCCTATACAATGCTTGTTCTAAAGAAAAAAGGAAGATCTCTGTTAAAAAATTTGCATTGGCTATAGTAGACGATTATGTGAAAAAAGCAGCATTACGAAACTTGAAGAACCATGTCCATGAATTAACGCTTATCAGAAAAGTATGTGCAGGAACTGGATGCACTACAAGGACTTTCTACACGTGCAAAAAATGCAAAAAACACTACTGTTCAAAATGCTTTCAAAAAGTTCATTCGTAAAATTGTAGGTCATATTCACGCTGAGTGTAATAATTAATAAACATTAGAAATAATAGAAAAACAAAAAAAATAAATAAAAAAGAAAAAATAAAAATAAAAAAATTAATAAAAAAAAAATAGATAAAAAAATTGATAAAAAACAAAAAAAATAAATAAAAAAGTAATAAAAAAAATAAAAAAAAAGAAGGCTTTTAGGAACGTTCACCGCCACGTGGTAAAGTCGGACAACAGTATTTTCTTACTGGCTAAGAAACGTTCACGAAAATATTTTCTAGAATCAATTTGAATCACAATGTGATATTTTAGTAGGAAGGAAAGTAAAATGTTATAAATTTTAATACGCTATAGTAGATCTACCGTTAAGAATTTAACAAAAATAATAATAAATTCGTGATTAGCGACCTCAAAGACTACCCTATGCAAATTTTGAGTAAAAATTATGGAAAATAAAAAATGTAGTCCGCCATGTTGGGTCCGCCATTTTGAATTTTTAAAAATTTTCATAATTTAAGTCTCATTAAAATTATAACTTCGTAAAAAGTTACTTTAAAATTATAAGAACTATTAAAATATCATCAAACTGTCGAAAATCACTAAAAAAGATTGATTTTTTAGGTTAAACAATTATAATCTTAGTGTTTATACGTTTTTGAAACATTTTTTATCATACAATAGAAGTTTTTTCATGAATAACCCATTTTTTAGCAAATATTTATATATTTAGAAAATTTTCCGATATTCAGGCGGCCATATCTTTTTTTCTAGAAAAGATTTTTCAAAAAAACCGACGAGGGTTGAAAGAATAGATATCCATGCCACCTTTAAAGTAAAAATCCGATGGTCTGGACATTTTTCACATATTTGGCGAAGCAAAAACCGAAAAAACTTTTCGAAAATTTCCATGTTTTTTGGTTTAAGTCGGCCATATTTTTTTTGTTTTTTATTTTTTCGAAAAAACCTCAAAATTTTCTAATAGAGCACCCTCAAAACTATTTGGAAACCAATTTTTATAAAAATCGAAGAAGAAATAAAAGTATGACATGAAATCCAAGTCAAGTGTCTACGTCATGTACATTTGGTACTTAATGGGTTAAATTATCGTTTTGTTGTTTGCCGACCGACCGCGCGGCCCGCATCGGCCGCTCAGGCCGTCCCGGCCTACGATGACGCCTTTCCTCTGTACCCCCTTAACGACTTCGTTATGAGGGGTTTTTCCAGGCGTCTTCCCTTTCCTTCTTCTTTTTTGCCACGGTGTTTGCCCGAATATCGGCCGCTTGGCCCGGGCAAAACATTCAGCAACGACACTTCGGCTCGGAACGTCTCACCGTGCGGATCGGCCAGACCAGTAGTGTTTTTACTTAGCCGCGTCAGTTCTCTCCTCGGTGAGGATCCACCGCGCGCCGCGCGTGACCTGCCGACGTGCCGTGATTCGACTTTGATTGTGCGTGCTCGGAGAACTGTGTGCGTGTGTGTGTGTGCTTCGCCTCTGGACGCGACTCCTGTTTCGCTGCGAATGCATCGTGCCTCCGGGTGTAACCTCTGGTAACAGCGGACGTGAGGAAGGACTTGTGCGCAATCTATTCGGACGAGACGCCAACACGCTCTCGTAGAGGTTGCCCCTGCGCGACCCTCTCAGGTGCATTCCCAAGGCGGCCTGGGCCCCACGAGCGCGGCGTCGTTAGGTGAACCCGTTCCCGAGACGTCGGGACGACACCGCGCCGAGAGTGTACTGCGGAATCGCCTGCCGAATCTTCAGCCCCCGGTAATCTTGCGCGTTACCGCGGCGGCTCCTGATCCACGCTCCGAAAACCTTGTGTACTGCGGTAAGAGCTCTTTTAGGTTTAGTTTGAATGCATTCAAATCGCGCGTAGTCTATTTCACTGTAATTATTGTAATTATTCTCATTCTTTTACGGCTTTTTCCTCCACCTTCCGTGGAGGTTTTTTATGCTAAATAAATCGTTTAATATTTAGTTAATTTAATCATCTGTGTATTGATTTGAACGCCCACTCAACCTAATATTCCTATATTATTTACATATATATATTATTTATCATAACATCTCACGGAAGTTGAATATTGACTCAACATTTTTTGGTGCCCCGGGTGAGGAGTGAGCGTTCGATTTAATCCACGGAGTTGCGCTTTTTCTTTATACTTGTAGTTTTGTGTATCAAACAGCGATTGTGTTAGTGCGTGCTTAAAGTAGGCTGTGTCGCGTTCGCGGATTATATAGTTAATCTAAATAGTAAAGATGGCGCCGGCCGCGCTGAGAAAATTGATCGCCGCGCAACAGACGCGCTTTAAAGAAATGAAACTTACGCGAGATAATATCGAACGAAGGCCACGCGAATCTCTTAGCGTGGGCATAGTAAAGTCGCGTATTGACGCAATTACGGAGATTTGGTCAGAGATCCGAAAAACTAATACCGAGATCATGAGTCGGGATGGCGTCGCATCGGACGACTACGTGACCGAGGATGTATTCGCGAACATGCAGACTACGTACGAGCAATCGCTGGATTTCATTATAGGGCTGCGCGACGAACTGCAAGGCGAACAAACTTTAGTTCGGCCTAGATCGGCTAGCGAAAGCAGCGAGTCTCGTTCGTGTCCCGCGAAGCTGCCTAGAGTCGAGTTGCCCATGTTTTCGGGAAATGAGGCGGACTGGGAAAGCTTCAGCGATCTCTTCACCTCGCTCGTACATAATGCGCATGATCTCGATGACGGGACAAAACTCCAGTACCTAAAGTCGTGCATGACCGGTATCGCCGCCGACTGGATAAAGGACGTGCGCATGACCAACGCGAACTACACCGCGACGTGGGAGGGATTAAAAGACCGTTTTTGTGACCCGCGGATGACCGTCCAGACGCATTTGGACGCGCTCTTAGGCATGCCCAGTCTTGTCAAAGAGTCGGCGGAGGAGCTGCGCTCATTCGCAGACACGGCTCGAGGCATCGTGCGCGCCTTAACCAGCTTGAGGTTGCCGGTTCAGTACTGGGACATATGGATCGTGCAGGTGTTGAGCGTGCGCCTGGATGCCGAGTCGCGCAAGTTATGGGAAACAGAGCGTAGTCAAGTAAATCGTCGCGCGATTGTCAACGCTCGCGCAAATAATACAGAGGTCGATCTTCTGTCGCGATTTCCCACTTATGCGGAATTCGCGGACTTCCTCACGACGCGTATAGCCGCCCTCAAAGCAGCGGCGAGTAAGGCAGCTGCGAGCAGCAAGCAGTCCTCGGCCTCGCGTCGCGTGCATCACGCTCAAACCTCAGGGCCGGCCCAAGGTGCCTCGAATAAATGTGCTCTTTGTCCGAGCATCCACTCACTCGCGAAGTGTCCAGTATTTCTCGCAAAAGGTACCCGTGATCGGCATATGGACGTGCGTAGACTGTGCCGGTGCTTTAACTGCATGGGCCCGCACATGCTTAGAGAATGCTCATCGAAGGGGCGTTGTGGTCAGTGCCGACAAAGGCATCACACCCTTCTTCACGGCAATAACGCCGCTACACTGACCCGCCCCCTTTCGGAGCTAAACACCCGCGACGCGAAGAATGTAGGAGCCACTGACGTAAACGTACACACTGCTAACGTGACGAGACCAGGACAGTCAGTAATACTTGCTACCGCGCAAGTAAATGTTGTCAGCCCGCGCGGCGCCTCAACTCGCGCGCGAGCCTTACTAGATCAAGGATCTGAATCCTCCTTTATCTCCGAATCGCTAGCTCAGTTGCTCGAGCTCCCGCGACATCGAGCGCACATCTCTCTCAATGGTGTAGGCGGCGGCCGAGCTGGAACCGCGCGCGCCACCACGACTTTCGCTTTGCAGTCGCTTCACCATCCGGAGTTTAAAATCCATACACATGCCCTCGTTCTACCGCGGCTTACATCCCAGCTCCCCTCGCGGAATTGCTGCGAGATGGATCTCGGTGGATTCGTAGGACTCCCATTGGCTGACCCTCACTTCCACGTTCCCGACACGGTCGATCTCATCTTGGGGGCCGACGTGTACGGTCAGTTGCTCCGTGCGGGCGTACGAAACTTCACGTCATCAAGTCTAGTCGCGCAGGAGACCGCACTCGGCTGGATCGTGTCGGGGCCGTTTGACGGGGATAAGCCACGGCGGGCGTTGCTCAATCCCCGCTCACCATTACACGCGTTGCACAGTCGCATCGAGGACAACTGCTTATCCGAAGCTGTTCAGAGATTCTGGGAATTAGAAGAGCTACCGCGGCTTAATCATCTAAAGCCCGAGGATGAGGCCTGTGAACAGTTGTTCGCCGCGACCCACTTGCGCGATCCGACTGGCCGTTACATCGTGCGATTGCCCGTCAAGGGTCAGTTACCTCGAGTTGCCGCCGAAACCCGGAGGATGGCCGTTGGGTCGTTGCGGCACATGCACCGCCGTTTCTCGCAGGATCAAGCTCTTGCCCAGGGTTATCGTGAGTTCATGTCGACGTATGAACAGCTCGGCCATATGTCTCGCGTCCCAACCTCAGATCTCAACGACCCGCGTGCTTGGTATTTACCTCATCACGCGGTATCCAACTCGTCAAAGCTGCGTGTGGTATTCGACGCGTCCCGTAAAACCCGCGATAAGTACTGTCTCAATGACTTTCTGACCCCCGGTCCACCGCTGCAACGCGAGCTACCGCTCATTCTCTTAAACTGGCGTAAATACAGATTTGCCTTTACCGCAGATATTGTAAAGACGTTCCGCCAAATACCCGTCGCTCCAGAGGATCGACATCTTCAGAGAATCGTCTGGGCGCCGAACCCAAACGACAAACCGGTAGACTTCAGTTTAGATACCGTCACGTACGGAACTTCTTGCGCTCCTTACCTCGCAATTCGATCGTTGCTACAGTTGGCGCGCGACGAGCGCGCTCGTTTCCCGACGGGCGCCATTTGCTTAGAAAAGGAAACGTACGTCGATGATACGTTCGCCGGCGCGGACGACATCCCGCAAGCCATTAATAAGCGCCGCGAATTTATTCAACTGCTCAAGTCAGCCGGATTTGAGCCCGATAAATGGTCCGCGAACCATCCGGACATCCTTCCGCCGCACGTCAAGGCCAATAGCTTGTCCCCGAAGGAGATCGATCGCGATAACTCCGTGAAGACTCTAGGCGTGCAATGGAACCCAGCGCGGGACGAATTTAGTTTTAGCGCTAAGACAGCCGAGCCTTCTGCCGGGCCGGTTACGAAGAGGACCGTCCTGTCGAACATTGCGCGATTATTTGATCCACTGGGATGGGTAGCACCTATTACGGTCATCGCCAAAATCCTGATGCAGGACTTGTGGATACTCAAGTGCGACTGGGACGCCCCGCTACCAGGCGATACGGCCGAACGTTGGTCCAGTTACTGCGCGTCGCTCAGTGCACTTGAGAACCTTTCTATTGAACGGTGGCTAGGGACGCTCGGCGAACCGAACTGCCAGATTCACGGGTTTTCCGACGCATCCACGCGTGCCTATGCCGCCGCCGTCTACATCCGTGTTCGAGAGACGACTGGCCGATACCGCGTTAGACTGCTGGCCTCGAAAACGAAGGTAGCTCCGGTTAAAACTGTTAGTATCCCTAATCTCGAACTCTGCGGTGCCTCACTTCTTGTTAAGCTCGTTTGCTATCTACAAGCGCTTGATTTTCTAGAAGAACCCCCAGTCTTTCTTTGGTCGGACAGCGAAATTGTGCTCAGGTGGCTGGGGAAGCACCCCAGTCACTGGAAGACCTTCGTCGCGAACCGGGTCTCGCAGATACAGACGGAACTTCCCGCGGCTACATGGTCTCACGTTCCGACGAAGCAAAACCCCGCGGACATAGCGACTCGTGGCGCTACCCCGACCGAACTTCGGGACTTAACCCTATGGTGACACGGCCCCGCGTGGGTTTCACAACCACCCGAAGACTGGCCCCAGCCAGCAAGAAGCGTCAAAGTCTTGCACGCGCGGCCAGAGCCGGCGGACCCCGAGATAGTTGCACGCTTCTCTAGCCTGACGCTGCTGGTGAGAGTAGTCGCATACTGTCTGCGTCCGCTGGTAATCAAGCGTCGCCGCCGATCTGGGTTGACCCCCTTGCCATCGTACCTCTCAACTGCTGAGTTGAGTGCCGCTCGAACAGCCATAATTCGCTGCACTCAAACACACGCGTTCGGAGCGGAAATAAAATTACTCGATTCCGGAAAACGACTGCTTAAACACAGCCCGCTTCACAAGCTTAATCCGATAATTAGCCAGGAGGATAGGATCTTGCGTGTTGGAGGACGTTTATCAAAAGTTAACCTAAGCTTTGCGCGAAAACATCCGCCAATTCTTCCGCGTAACTCGGCTCTCAGCCGCTTATTTGTACGCCACGCCCATGAAGTCGCCCTCCATGGCGGTCCGACGCTCACATCGGCGATCCTCATGCAAAATGTTTGGATTCTCGGAATGCGACGATTAATTAAAACTGCGGTGCGTAATTGCGTAAAATGTCAACGTGCGAAACCTCGTTTAACTCATCAGCTGCTAGGAGACCTGCCCGAGGCCCGAGTGAATGCAGCTCACCCGTTTACGCACACGGGCGTCGACTATGCCGGCCCTTTTCAGCTTCGAACAACCAAGGGACGGGGCCACCGCTCGTATAAGGGCTACATCGCGCTCTTCATATGTCTTGTGACCCGCGCAATACATCTAGAAGTCGTGAGCGACCTTACCACAGCGGCCTTTATAGCAGCGTATCGACGTTTCAAGAGCAGGCGAGGATGCCTCCATCTTTATAGCGATAACTCGACCACATTTAGAGGAGCCGATCGTGAACTGCGATCGATGTTCAAGGCCGCATCCGATTTTTATATCACCGTGGCCTCAACGCTTGCAAACGACGGAACTTCGTGAACATTCATTCCGCCGACCACTCCTCACTACGGGGGATTGTGGGAGGCTGGGGTCAAGTCTACTAAGCACCACCTAAAGCGAGCGTTCGGCGAGCACACATTTACGTTCGAGGAATTCTCCACTATCCTTACGGAAATTGAGGCCTGCTTGAATTCCCGTCCCCTATCCCCGCTTTCGAACGATACCGACGACGTCGATGCTCTGACCCCCGCGCATTTTCTAATCAACCGTATCCCCGGCTGCGTACCAGACGCTGAGCCTCCGCTTGTGCAGGAAAATCGTTTTAAATCGCTATCAATTAATGCAACGTGTGCGAGATCAGTTTTGGAAGCGCTGGTCTTCCGAGTATCTGCAGCATCTGCAAGAGAGAGCAAAATGGCGTGATCCAACCGCCAACTTTGCAATAGGACAACTTGTCCTTCTGCGAGACGACCGCTATCCTCCTACCAAATGGCCCCTTGGTCGCGTCATCGAAACTCATCCCGGCCCGGATGGCCACGTGAGAGTTGTCACGGTAAAGACAGCGAATAACACTTTCCGTCGTCACATCGCAAGACTAGCTCCGCTTTCCATCGCATCAGAGTAGCCACTCAGAGGTTCGTCCGTCGGACGAAGGCGGGCGGTATGTTCGGTCCCTTTTGGACCTCCGCTAAAAGGGAATAAAAAATACCTATACGCGAACCCTTTAGGCCCGACGCGACGCACATCTGCGTGCTTTCCCGCTTGCCTCTGCCGGAAAAACCAAGGATCGGGAATCCCCGCGCCCAGACGTCTGGCGTCTGGCGCTGCCCTCTCTCTCACTCTCTCTCTCTCTCTAGCATTGCCCGCATCGGCCGACCGGCCGCTCCGGCTGCTCCTGGCCGCGTTGGCCGCTCCGGCCGCTCTTGGCCGCTCCGGCCGCTCCTGGCCGCGTCGGCCGCTCCGGCCGCTCTTGGCCGCTCCGGCCGCTTGGGCCGCATCGGCCGACCGACCGCGCGGCCCGCATCGGCCGCTCAGGCCGTCCCGGCCTACGATGACGCCTTTCCTCTGTACCCCCTTAACGACTTCGTTATGAGGGGTTTTTCCAGGCGTCTTCCCTTTCCTTCTTCTTTTTTGCCACGGTGTTTGCCCGAATATCGGCCGCTTGGCCCGGGCAAAACATTCAGCAACGACACTTCGGCTCGGAACGTCTCACCGTGCGGATCGGCCAGACCAGTAGTGTTTTTACTTAGCCGCGTCAGTTCTCTCCTCGGTGAGGATCCACCGCGCGCCGCGCGTGACCTGCCGACGTGCCGTGATTCGACTTTGATTGTGCGTGCTCGGAGAACTGTGTGCGTGTGTGTGTGTGCTTCGCCTCTGGACGCGACTCCTGTTTCGCTGCGAATGCATCGTGCCTCCGGGTGTAACCTCTGGTAACAGCGGACGTGAGGAAGGACTTGTGCGCAATCTATTCGGACGAGACGCCAACACGCTCTCGTAGAGGTTGCCCCTGCGCGACCCTCTCAGGTGCATTCCCAAGGCGGCCTGGGCCCCACGAGCGCGGCGTCGTTAGGTGAACCCGTTCCCGAGACGTCGGGACGACACCGCGCCGAGAGTGTACTGCGGAATCGCCTGCCGAATCTTCAGCCCCCGGTAATCTTGCGCGTTACCGCGGCGGCTCCTGATCCACGCTCCGAAAACCTTGTGTACTGCGGTAAGAGCTCTTTTAGGTTTAGTTTGAATGCATTCAAATCGCGCGTAGTCTATTTCACTGTAATTATTGTAATTATTCTCATTCTTTTACGGCTTTTTCCTCCACCTTCCGTGGAGGTTTTTTATGCCAAATAAATCGTTTTATATTTAGTTAATTTAATCATCTGTGTATTGATTCGAACGCCCACTCAACCTAATATTCCTATATTATTTACATATATATATTATTTATCATAACATCTCACGGAAGTTGAATATTGACTCAACATTGTTTCTTTTTCCTAAATAAAAGCTATTTTATTGAAAATTATAGCTATCACTTCGATCTTTTTTGTATATCTATTTATTTACGTAATAAACCTTAAAATAACGAAAGTTATAATTTAAAATTATTAATAATATTAGTTATTAAGAAACTAAATAATAATGTAAATTTACTGTAATGGGGAGGTTGTTCTTCCTCTTTCTGAGTACTCTCTCTCTCAGCCAAGGCCCACCCCCGCAGGGACCGCCTCTGTCCTATGCCTAAGCATTGGAAGGCTGACCCATTGACCCCAAGGAAAACCCCGAAATATTTTCCTCCAATTAGGGAAATTTCAGATCTTTGTCACCCTCTCCACTCTCTCAGACAATCAGCCAATTAGACAGCATCTCCATAAGACGCTTGCTTTAGCTTTTTGTATAAAAAGCCCTGCAATTGCTCCAAAAATCAGCCCAGTTCAGCAGTTCTTCAATTCTTCAATTCTTCAATCATCTCCAAGAGTTCTTCAAGTTCATCCACCTTCTTCGGAATCACCGACGCTGCTCGCTCCTGTCGCCGCTGTTGACGCCGCTGCCAACGCTGCTCGCTCCTGCCGCCGATGCCGACGCCGCTGCCAACGCTGCTCGCTCCTGCCGCCGCTGCCGACGCTGCTCGCTAGGGTCTGAGAGAGAGGGAGAGAGAGTCAGGGAGAGAGAAAGAGAGAAACGTCCCGCTAGGAGAATTTCTAAATAAAAGTAAGCATTAATAAAAATCATATTTATCTTCTTTACTTTTCTTTCCTTCATTTCTTGGTCTTCTCCTTCTAATAGACCTAAAAAAATACAATTCAGGATTTTGGTGCGCCTTTTTAAAGGATAGTGCCTCCTAATTGTTTTTAGGTTTATTATTTACTAACAAACATAAACGATGAAACTGGGGAAGTAAGATCCAATTCGCGAACATATCACAACGACGTAACACAACTGTGGGATTGCTGGTTCGAGGGAGCTTGACATTTACTGTCAGGGGTCGCAATATATATAAGTATAAACTTGAATAAAATAAATAAAAACAATAAATATATATATATATATATATATATATGTGAAAGAAAGAAAATTTATACCTCTTTAACCTACAATCAATTTTTCTTCTTCTCTTCTTTCTTCTCTATCTTTCCCTCTCTCTTTACCCTCTCAGGACTGAAATTCAAATTTTCTTCAAATTCTTCTTCAAACAAAACGAAAGAAAGCCAAAAAAAAATATAATCTTCCTGCAAAGAAAAATTTGTCGCAATCCTCTTGTTCAAGCCAAAAAAAAAAAAAATTCAAGAATCTTCCTGTAAAAAAAAATTCCGACAATCTTCTTAGACCAAGATAATCTTCCTGTAGGAGAAAAAATTTTGTCTCAATCTTCGAGTTCAAAAACAAAACCAAAAATTGAACAATCTTCCTGTAAAAAAAAAATGTTTTCAACCCCGCCAATCTTCCTGAAACGCAAATAAAAAAAAAAAACAAACGAAAATATAAAATTGTTTAGGGTTGTCGCGGAACCATCAATCCGCTTGCTAAATAGATATAAGAAAAGAAAAGCGTGGTCTAAAAAAAAAGGACCACGCAACTCTTTTTCTTGTCGCAAAAGATATAAATAAATAAATAATAAATAAACAAATTTAAGTTAGAAATGCGTCACCCGCTTACTCGGGTGCGCGTTCCCTAACCGTCGGTACGACACACACACACGCTCCGATTCTGGAAAAGTAATACTTGTCTGACTTACAAAATTTACAACTCACGTCACGCATATGTTAAATTATTTCTCGCGGTTTCTTTCCAACAATTCAAAAAAAAATTTTTCTTCACACACACTCTTAATCACACGGGATGAGAAGTCTGAAAACTCGCTATACCACAAAAAAAAATTTCCGCTATTCTGGGGAGAAAAAAAAATATTATGGGGGGGGGGGGGTAAAAAAAAATTTTTTCCGCTAACCTCACAGCTACTCTAAAAAAAAAATTCTCTCCACACCACGGCCTCACTCCAAAAGAAAAATAAATTTTTCCTAACTGTCGATTCAATTCCAATATGGCGTCGCGAACTCTCAATTTTGCCTTGTCAACAGCCCCACGTTGGTCGCCATTTGTGATATAGTATTTCTATGTCCCCGTAGTATTCACTAACGGACCAACGGGTATTTTTTTCTCTCGACACAACTACGTTATACTAACCGCAATAACACTCCTTACCCCTTATCACAAGCGGAAACCCAACACTGCGAACTCACTGCGTTAAAAGGGCGCCAGGTGCTTGTGCACCGCCTTGGTCCGATGTCCGGCTGGCTCAGACACAAGGGTGGTCGTTGACGCACCGAGTCCGGGGAAGTCCTCGGCGACTAAGGCAAAATTCCACGGCTCTGCTTTCCTACTATCGCTGTCGCTGCTGCTGGGGCTAACCGCCGCCCCTGGATCGCTGAAAAACACGCTTCCAGAAATACAAACATTCAAAGGAAAATTCGGGCAGAATCACGCAAATAACCACTCACTCGAACTCACTTAATTCCAATCTATTTAACTAAGGGTGTATTACACGGGTCGTAGTGTAATGTTTGTCGCGTCCACGAATTTGTCGCGCGGGTGTGTTCGCACCGATCCTACACCTACTCTCAACCACCACGATTCTCACCGCTAAATAATCGACGACTTTCACCAAAACTCCTACAACTCCTCTGCACTAATATACTTCTAACTAACTAATCACTGATTTAGTTCCCTACACTAAACTCCACTAAATCCTCTTCAATTACTACTTACAAACTCCACTAAACTTCCCTACAACTACTACCTTCAATCTCCAACTACAAAACTTCTACAAAAGATTTTAGGCATAACTGCGTGGCGTCAGTACAAGTACTTCTTCCACAATGGCGGTTTTCTTTTACCCTTCCCTCTCACTTTAACACATTCAACATATGTTTACGATCGGCGTGCAGGTTCGCGCGTCGATCGCAAACTCACGACACGAGCGCCCTCCCTAACCTGAGGTCGCGTGGCGGTACTAGCGCCCTCGCGGAGGCGTGACATGCCGCCACGGCGGAGGCGAACACCGAGCATAAGAGCCACGGCGACCACGAACCCAACGCACCATCTCCCAGGCTCTACGATGCATAGGAGCGGAGATCGATCGTTTCTCTCTCGCTCCTATGGCCGCGCGCCTCGCCCTCTCTCTCTCTCACTCCACGCGCTCCCTCTCTCTTCCGCCGCGCGCGCTCTCTCTCTTCCGCCGCGCACGCTCTCTCTCCCACCACGCGCGCAGTCTCTATCTCGCCTAGCGGCCGCCCCTCCCTCGCGACTACTCAGTTTCCGCCGGCCGAGCAACACGTGCTCGACCGGCTCGCGTTCTCTCGCGTACCCGCGTCTTCGCGACCCTCGCCGCGTGTAGTGTTGTGTGTGTTCGTGTAGTGTGTGTACTTGTGTCCATTAAGTGTTAGTGTATTCGTGTGCCTCGCCGTCCTCCTCGCCTCTCGTCGTGGCAGTCGCGGTGTCGAGGGAAGATGGCGGCCGCGCTCAGCTGAGCGGCCGTCTCTCGCCTCGGATGCGTGTATAGTCACGGCACCGTCGGTCTGCCTCTCACTGGACGACTCCCTCGCGCTTCAACTGCTTTTCTTTCAGCCTTTCTCACTCATGCGTGTCCTGGCCTCGAGCACCAGGTACTCCTCATACTCTCCTCCCCGTCTCGTCGAGCCAGCCTGCGTACATAAATATTGCAAGACAGCTCGACGGCGACGAATTCCCTTCCTTCCACAATCCTTTCAATTAATTAAATAAAAACTCCCTCACAACTGTAAGCATTAGTTGCGTATACTATTTTTTCTAACGTCGTGCGTAAAATTCGTTTTATTTAATAAGAAAGATTAAAATGTGGCAGTTGTACGAATCGGTTTGTCGCCCGAGCGCAGCGAGCCTTCAAAAAACCAAAAAATGACAATTTAAAAAACAAGAAAATTTTATTAAAAAAAAGAATAATTAAACACTTTATGAATTTTTAACATGAAAATAAAGAAACTAAATTTATTTTATTTGTTTTTAACAATTGTTTTTGTTGCTTGATATATTAATTGTTACGTTACAATTAGTTAATTGCATAGAAATGTTTGATTTAGAGTTGTTTGGAGATTTTATAAAATCAGATAAAGGTATTACATTATTTAATGATTTTTCGGGTAATTTTATTTGTTTTGAAGCAGGAGGCTCTAAATTAATTTCTGCAACACTATTTTTATGTATATTAGGTACCGATGGATTTGTGATAGTGGCACACTTACGTTTCAAATTCTTAGGCAATTTAGAGATTTTTGGCGCAGAAGTTGATGTGGATGGAATGGTTTGTTCACTTTCGTTGGCCGGGTTGAGAAAGATCGAACTAGAGATTTGCTTCGCAATTATTTCTTTATTTGCCAGTGAATTATCGATGTATCCTTCTGCGACAGTGGTCGATTTCTACCCACCATGGCGCTTCAGAGTGGTGATATCAGCTCCGCCATCAACGAGTAGTGTAGCGGAAGTACGGCGAAAACTATGACCGATATATAAATCTACATCTGATAATTTCAAGGAATTCGCAATATTTTTAGGCATGGCACCTATGGTGTTAATGCCTATTGGCTGATTCAGCAATTTTCCTTTTCGAAAATACAAGAAAAATCTATCTGTTTTAATATTATATGGTCTCAATCGAATATACGTCATACAAGTATTGTAAAATTCTCCTGTGATTGTGAATGACCTTTCGATATAAGTTTTTGTTTTTGGAATGGAATAACATTGTAGAATGATCTTTTACGTCGTTAATTGTTAAATTGGTTAATTCTCCTTTTCTGCATGCTCCCGAACTGCCTATGATTAAAGCAACCTAAAAAATTTTATTTTTACGATATTTAACAGCGAAAATTTTTTAAATTTATAGATAAGGAACATTGTTCTTACTTTTGTGGTTAAAAACGCTTCATCTGGAGCTTCATTGCAAAATATGGATATTTCTGTTGATGTAAACGTCTTAGATTTTTTCGCTTTGTATCCTTTATGTAAATTTTTCAATAAAGATACCAATTTAGTGTAATTGCCTATATTAATGTTATTATAACAATGGGAAGTGGCTTTGAGCATTGAGAAACGTACCCACAAGGATGATGACGTCATTGTTTTCGAAAGATTATTGAAATAAACTAAGAATACATCTTCAGAAAATGAACTTTTTTTTTTGACTGGAGCCATTGTTTAAACTCATTGTAAGCCTTAGTATATGCTTGTTTTGATTTTAAAGGTAGTAAATTTAATGAAATACTTTTAGCTTCCTCTAACAGCTTCGTTGGTAGTTCACTAGTATTATCATCAGATTTACTATTAGACAGCATAGCTACTAAACAAAAGAAATAAAAAATAAAAATCAGGAACAATTTAATGAACTTTTTTCTAACGTTACACTGGAACACAAGAAGCATAAATTTAGTTTTCGATGTTTAAAGTCCAATGAAAGTGAACGCCAAGAATGTAAACATGTCTTCGAAAGTGAACGCCAAGAATGCAAACAAAACAAACATTACTAGACGCTCGAATTATTTACTATGATGTATGGAATAGATTTTCTTATCAAAATCAAGTCAAATAGTGAAATGATTGTTTCGCATAAAAATTGAATTAGTTTACATATACTAGATTCATTTTACGCACGCTTTATTTATTTTACGCACGCCGAGGAAATGCGTACTATAATACGGTATTTTACGCACACAAATGCGCGCGTAAAATCGAATTTTACACACGGCGTTAGAAAAAATAAATAATAGATTTGCTCTATGTATTCATTTGAAGACTTTTTTTTACTATACGATTCGTTATTATAATATTACTAACGAGTATGCCAATCGCAGTATCGTTGATTACTTAAGTGTAAAATGTGCCTAGGATTTTCGCATTCGAAACAAGTAGCGTAGGTTATTCCTTCTATGTCACTTGCAGCTACTCTTCTGCAACTGTCGCAATTTCGCCATACTCTCAATTTCTTATTACACCCTGCTGCTGCGCAGACTCCAAAATGTAAGAACAAGGAGTAGGAGAGTATTCAAACAAGTAAACATATTCCAATCCCTCGTGACAATTCATAACCCATTTAATCTCCATTGGAAAGCGTATACAGGGTGTCAATTAAGTCCCGGGACGGCTGAATATTTTCAGAGGTAAAGTAATTCTGATAAAGGTCAAGGTCATTTCTTAAGTAACTTTCAACGAGGAATCTAATGGTGACATTCACTTTGACCTTGGACTTGACCTTGAAGGTTATTTCAAGGTCAACTGTTTTTTTTTAAATAGGAACCCCCATTTTTAAGACTGGTAATCGATAGAGCGGGAAATTTTACATTCAGATACGTAATTAAGTCAGAGCTAGTGATTGAACTTGAGGGTTACTCCAAGGTTATTTACACTCCAGCAAGGTTCTTAGATACCTCTGAATATTTTTGCAAGCGGTAAAGCTGTAACTTTCTGTAACTTTCAACGAGGAACTCAATGGTGACCTTATACTTGTCCTTGGACGTGACCTTCAAGGTTATTTCAAGGACACCTATTGTTTTTAATGGAAATCTTCATTTTTTACACTGACAATCGATAGAGTGGGAAATTTCATTTCGAAAATAGTATTTGACGTGATCTTTAGAAGGTCAAATCAAGGTCAATTTTGGATAAACTGTCAAAATATTGTCGTATTCAAACTTTAGAGGATTTATGAAAGACTAAATGTTTGAAAAAGTTTTGAAACCAACAACATCGACCACCTTGACTTTGAGATCAGCTTTGCACATTATTTGAAAGTTCAAGCACTTTTTAAATTAATAACCTTACTATCGCCCTTATTCTTACTTTTAGCGTTACCCAGAAACAACGACGTGGACGTAGTAAGTTCTGTTTCCTTTGGGGTGCTTGATTAACGTGAGTCCCCTTGCCTCTCACGATTGGGGGGCTTGATTAACGTGAGTCCCCTTGCCTCTCACGATTGGTGTGCTAAAGAGGTATCTAAGAACCTTGCTGGAGTGTAAATAACCTTGGAGTAACCCTCAAGTTCAATCACTAGCTCTGACTTAATTACGTATCTGAATGTAAAATTTCCCGCTCTATCGATTACCAGTCTTAAAAATGGGGGTTCCTATTTAAAAAAAAACAGTTGACCTTGAAATAACCTTCAAGGTCAAGTCCAAGGTCAAAGTGAATGTCACCATTAGATTCCTCGTTGAAAGTTACTTAAGAAATGACCTTGACCTTTATCAGAATTACTTTACCTCTGAAAATATTCAGCCGTCCCGGGACTTAATTGACACCCTGTATACTTTTTATATTCATATTGTCGTATTTGAGCTCCCGATTTGCGAATATTCCCTAATGATTTGAACATATAGCCGAAATCTAGTCGAGCGTATTATTCCCAATTTTCATTAATTCTTTATTTTCCTCTCGTGATAAAGTGGCTATTGGTGCATTAAAGAAAGACTTTAATTTCTCTTGTACTTTCCAAATGTGTACTAATTGCATAATGTGTGAAATACCACATTCTCGTGCTAATTTTTGTAGGTCTTTCTTTTGCCTTTTTACTCCTCTTCTTCTATTGCTGATGAAGGTGAGATCTGGTTCATAGCGAATAAATTCCAAGGAGGTCCCAAAGCAGATAAGATGTGCAAGATGCAGCATTTTCAATAAAAAACTGAAAGTATGTATGTGATATTTTCTTTTTAAAATTTTGGTTTTATTATATATTTTTTGCCTATTTAACATAGGAAATCCGTAGTCCATTAGCATGTACTATTTTATCTTTATTATTTTGCGTTTTTTTATAGTTTCCTTTATTATTAATAATTTCCTTAACTATGTAAGGACCTTCGTATTGATTGGCTAATTTATAATTCGTGATTTACCTCTTTCTGTGGTAACTCGAAAATGTCTTCTATTTGTTCGTCTAATTTTTCTTTTTCTTCTATAATTTGTGGTAAATAATTTTTATTTTTACTATTTTTACTATTATTCGGTTTCTTGGGACATGTAAAATTATATTTTGGCAAAGTCAATTTTCCAACTTGGTTTTGAGTAATTGCAAAAATATTTTCTTCCACGGGATTGCGTGATAGAGCATCCGCTGCTACGTTTATTTTTCCACTTTAAAAAACAATATCGTAATCATAAACATCTAATTTGAATCGCCATCTACTCACTTATGAGGAGGGTCAGTAAAATTTTTAAACCATACCAAAGGCTTATGGTTAGTTATTATGATAAATTTTCGGCCTAATAAATAAGGTCTGAACTGTGTAACAGAATAAACAATTGCAAAAGCTTTTCTTGAATGAGTGTCGTATTATAGTTCCATTTGGCTTAATACTCTTGAAACATATGATTTACGACGATCTTTCTCTAGTTGGCCTTGAGAAAGTATTCCTCCTATTGCAGTTCTGCTTGCATCGAAAGTTACAATAAAAGGCTTTTCAAAATCAACAATTTTTAAAACAGGTTGACTGCATAATTTATCTTTTAAGTTTGTAAATGAATTTTGTGTGTCTTTATCCCATATAAAATGTATACCATTTTTTAACAAATTACTTAAGGGCTTTGCAATACCAAAAAGGGATGTATAAATCTCAGGAAATTCTTGTACTGCTTTTAGTTTGTTAGGATCAGGTTTTACCCCTTCTTGGCTTAACACAAGGCCCATATAGGTAACTTCGGTTTTTAAAAATTCGCATTTATCCGGCTATAATTTAAGATTAGCTTCTCGCTATTTTTGTAAAAATTTTCGAAATTTCTCATTGTGTTCTTCTATTGTTCTTGCAAATATTACGGCATCGTCTACATAAATAAAAATATTTTTGCACTGCATGCCTTTAAAAGCCATGTTCATCCCTCTCTGAAAGGTAGCTGGACTATTAGGCATCGTGACAAACTGAAAAAATCCAAAATGTGAGGAAAAGGCTGTTTTATATCGATCAGCTGGTTCCAACGGTATTTGAAAAAATCCTTGTGCTAAGTCGAAAACTGAAAAATGTTTTGAGTCTCCTATTTTGTTAATTATATTCATTATGTTAAGTGTTCGCGACCGAACGGTCGATCGCACCAGGAGATCTTTTTTAGTAATAGGAAAATAATAATACAATATCTTTAGTAATAATCGACAAGGTTTTATTTATTGAAATTACACGGTACTTCGTTGCCTTTGAGTTCCGTCGACCGATCTGAATAAAAACGAACGAGCAAAAAAAAAAAGGCGTATCTAATATTTTTGTCGCTATGCGATCCGGTCTCTTGTTTTTTAACAAGAGAGCGATTCGCCCTCACAGAAGGGAAGATTCGTTCTTTTTTAAATGACAAATGAAAAATACCTTGTTTGACTGCTGACCTTGACGTCAGCAACAAACACAATATGTCTAATTGCCACGTAGTTTCCTTCTTTTAATAATCGTCACCGATTTGCGGAGGAAAAAAGTAGCGGCCCCAACTGTACTATAATAGTTGTGCACGCGGCCTCAGTACGTCAAAACTTTAAAGACTGGACATGACTATTCCTACTCCGTTCTTTGAGAGCGTGTCGCGAACATCCTCCACCCGTACAAAACTGCAGTTTAGTACTTATGCAAACTTGACCAATTTTCTACTTGGCCGAATCAAATTACCACTCGCCATCCTTACTTCTGCTAGTCGAACTTCCCCGTCTGATCCGGTCATCACTCGAGTGATCACCCCTTTTTTCCAACTATTTCTGGGGGCGTTATCGTCTAGAATGAGTACTAAATCATTCACCTTTATAGGTTCTACTTCCGGTTTATGCCATTTCTTAGTTGGAATCAAGGAGGGTAAATACTCGCGTAACCACCTGCGCCAAAAATTGTCCGCATAATTTTGCGCAAGTTTCCATTGCTTACGAGTATTAAATTTTGCTATATCCTATTTACATATTTTTATTTGACCCGACGATGATCCTAACAAAAAATGATTTGGGGTCAAGACCTCCGCGTCGTTAGGGTTACAGGATACATGAGTTAATGACCTAGAATTTATACTATGTTCTACTTCAATCAGAACAGTTAATAGAACCTCTTCCTTTAAAGTCTGCCCCTGCATACAGCATTTAGAGCAGTCTTAACGAAGCGAACTAGGCGTTCCCAAGCTCCATCCATATGAGCTCCGGATGGGGGGGTTAAAACTAAAAAGGATCTGATTATTAGCGGCAAATTCGCTAGTTTTGTCAAAATTTATTTCTTTAATAGCTTGGGAAAGCTCTCTGTTCATCCCCTTAAAATTGGTTCGGTTGTCGCAATATATAACTAATGGCGTTCCCCTTCTACCGGAAAAACGCCGTAACGCCATTATCGCGGAGTCCGTATTGAGGCTGTGTACGATTTCTAAATGTATCGCTCTAGTGGTCATACACGTAAATAGTGCCACCCAACGTTTTTCCTTTCGTCTACCTAGCTTTACGTGAAGAGGACCAAACTAGTCAAGACCACAGTGGCTAAACGGTCGAAGTCGGTATGCCATTCTCGCGGCAGGTAAATCTCCCATCTTTGGATTAGCCGCGTGACCTCGTAAAATTTTGCAAATTATGCAGCGATTGACTGTCTTACGCAGAGCTTGATGTAAATCAGTAATCCAAAAATTTTGCCGCAATTCATTAAAAACAGTTTCGTGGTTAGCATGATAGAATTTCTCATAATAATGCTTTATGAGTAATTCTGCGAAAGGATTCCTTGCGTCTAGAATTACGAGTTTTGTTGAAAAATTTAATTTTGAAAAACGTTTAGTACGACTACCGAACTTCCGTTCTCGTCTATAAGCGGACACAAAGAAATAATTTTACTATTTCTTGGAATATTATTACCTTTAGATAAGGCGTCAATTTCCAGGCTGAAGGAACTAGACTGACTTAATTTAATGCAAATCTTCTCTGCCCTTTCCCTATTGCTTAATTTAGAATTACTTCGTTTTTTTAAAAGATCCACGGCTTGAAAAACTTTAGCAACAACCCGGATTAAACGATCCCATGTCGAAAAACATGAAGGATCTACTATAGATTTTTCCGCATGTTCTGATAGGACTACTTTATCTTTAAGTTCCACGATGTTTTCAGGATTATGGTTAATGAATTTATTTTTGGCCACTCGGAATCAAGAGGCGCGGTAGCGCCTCGAGGCAAGTCTGAGTTTTCGAACGACGAGCGCTCGAGGTCGCACCGCTACCTCTATATACGTTGATATTGGCCTTTTTCCCTGTACATCATTTTTGTTTTTACAATTATACATGTTTTATTTGGTCATATATGTTATATGACGTTTTTTATTGTAATATCTATCCCTAATCTTTGATGCACAAAAAGTTTTATGCAAAAAGAGACATTATTTAATTTAATATTCATGTGTCGTTTTTGTTGGCCTCATTTTTCTTTTTAATAAATTTTCAAGACATCTAGGTTTTTTCCAGCCCCTAGCTAGTTATTTTTTTTCATTTACTATTACTACTATATCTATATATACGGCTTCAAAGCGCTATTGTGCATCTTGTTTTGTAAACAGCGAAGCGCTACTGCGCATCTTGTTTTGATTTTGATTTTGACACGTCAGGAGGTTTAGTTTTATGGTTTACTCTAAGAAGCAAGTATTGAGATTGAGATCATATAATAATAAACTCATGACACTAAACCTGAATTGGGACAGATCGATGCTAAACCATTCTCGATCTGAGGTGATTACTAAGAGCAGAACTACAGAGCAACCCAGAAAGGAAATTCACCAAGTATGTATAAGTCAGGAAAGACGAATTCATGGACGAGCTGGAAAAGAAGTTCTCGCGAGTCAAGTAGTTGTGCAAAAGCCAAGTTTTAATCGATCAGCTAACAAAGATATAAATGAGAATTTAAAACAAGATCCGATTAATAACACTGATGAAGGTTATGGAAAATTCAAGAAAATACTCATACAAGTCAGCAGTTTTTTTAACAACAGAGATGTAGGTATGACAGTGTTCAAAATATTGCAGAGAATAACATACAAGACCGTTACAGTGGACAAAACGTTAAGCGTCAAGAGAATGAAGGCAAGACTCAACCTGTCCCAGATAGAAACCAAGGACAAATTAGTCAAAATCAAAGTCAGTTTATTAATTTAGACCAATCAAAGAATGATAAAAATTTTGTTTTAAATTTAGTTTTTTACATCGTAAACATGTAAATTTCTTTGCAGCTTTTGTTAAAAATATTTAGTTTGTTTTTAATTACTATTAATATTAAGATATTGACATATTTACTTAAACAAATATAAGATACGTATTTTCTTTCTTACTTTCAAGTTTAAACTGCAATATACTTATTTACATTTTTGAACATAAATTTTTATGCGATAAAAATTTGTTAAGTTTTACTTGATACAAATTAAGGTTTAATGTAAAAGTGAGTTATTCTTTATATTAAGAATAGAATTAAACTACTTTTGCATTGCAGATAAAAATTTAGAAGACATTTTTATATCTGGTAATTAAACTGAAATATTTAAGTGAAATTTCTTACAATTTTTTAAGTTTAATATAAAAACTAATGAAAGTATTGTATTTACTTTCTTACGAAAGTATAACTGAAGGCAAGTCTGAGCTTTCGAACGACGAGCGCTCGAGGAGCACTGCGGCCTCTATAGCGTTTGTCTCTATATAAGGTGATTTTTATAAAATACGTGAAAGTATTGAAATCAATTGATAATATATAGAGTCAAGTCTAATACCTGTCAAGCTCTTATTACTAAACTTACAAACACTAAATTTCGGAGCTTACTTTCATTGGCAATCACAATATATTAAAGTAGTGAAAGTATTGAAATCAATCGACAATATAGAGTCAAGTCTAATGTTTGTCAAGCTTCTATTACTAAAGTGAAAAACCCTAAATTTGGGAGCTTACTTTCATTGGGAATAAAAAAACCACAGCCTTCATTCACTTAATATTATATCAAAGAATATAATAAACCAGTGACTTGCGGGGTTCCGTAAAAAGGGAGGTAAAATAGAAATGCTCCCAGATCAAACGTAAATTGGTACCCGAGCCGAAGGCGAGGGTGACAAACGTGTGTTTTGAGGCATTCTTTATTTGATCAGGCGCCGGGAGAAAAGGTTATGGTTTCATACCGCTAGACTAAAAAATCATTTTTCAACCTAGCGAAATGAAACCATAACCTTTCCTCTTGGATCCCGATCGAAAAAAAAAATAAAAAAAATGCCACGGATCGAAATTCGTAAGTCAACTTCGCCTTTGGCTAGGCTAAAAAGCCCTTAAATTGTATATTTGTTTCTTTAATTTACAGGAACCCCGCAAGTCACTGGTTTATTATATTCTTTGATATAATATTAAGTGAATGAAGGCTGTGGTTTTTTTATTCCCAATGAAAGTCAGCTCCCAAATTTAGGGTTTTTCGCTTTAGTAATAGAAGCTTGACAAACATTAGACTTGACTCTATATTGTCGATTGATTTCAATACTTTCACTACTTTAATATATTGTGATTGCCAATGAAAGTAAGCTCCGAAATTTAGTGTTTGTAAGTTTAGTAATAAGAGCTTGACAGGTATTAGACTTGACTCTATATATTATCAATTGATTTCAATACTTTCACGTGTTTTATAAAAATCAACTTATATAGAGACAAACGCTATAGAGGCCGCAGTGCTCCTCGAGCGCTCGTCGTTCGAAAGCTCAGACTTGCCTTCAGTTATACTTTCGTAAGAAAGTAAATACAATACTTTCATTAGTTTTTATATTAAACTTAAAAAATTGTAAGAAATTTCACTTAAATATTTCAGTTTAATTACCAGATATAAAATGTCTTCTAAATTTTTATCTGCAATGCAAAAGTAGTTTAATTCTATTCTTAATATGAAGAATAACTCACTTTTACATTAAAACTTAATTTGTTTCAAGTAAAACTTAACAAATTTTTATCGCATAAAAATTTATGTTCAAAAATGTTATCCGGTTTACGCAAGAATAATGGGCCTAGGAGCCATCTACTTGAGTTATTTAAGGCACTAGGACGCAACCGCGTTCCGTCGTCGGCCGGGTTTTCCTTGGTCGGTACCCATCTCCACTCGGTTGGCGTGGAGTTTTCGCGGATTTCTCCCAATCGATTCGCCACAAAGACCTTAAAATTACGTGGATCTTTATCAATCCAATAAAGTACTGTGCTCGAGTCTGACCAAAAAACGCGCCGTTGTACTTGAAAATTATGCTCTTTTTCGATAGTTTTTGCTAGTCTAGTAGCGATAAGCGCCGCTTGAAGCTCTAGACGAGGAATTGAAATTGATTTTAAGGGTGCAACCCGATTTTTGACATGATTAGAGACACGTGATAACTCCCGTCTGATAACGCGAATCGCCACTAGGCCACTGCTGCAAAAGCTTTCGCGCTCGCGTAGCAAAAAATGCAATTCTGCGCTCGATAATTACGCATTTTTAGGCTGATAACAGCGATCTACGCGGCAGGCTTCCGCCTGGTTTATATCGCGTATCCATTGTACCCAGCCACTAAATTCCTCGTCATGAATTGGCTCGTCCCATTTAATTCCACTCGACCAGATCTGTTGCATTAAGATTCGTGATTGTACTGTAAACGGCGCAAGGATCCCCAAAGGATCGAAAATAGACATTATTATTTTCAAAAATTCTCTTTTTGAGGGGCGTCTTTCTCCCTTTAATAATTCGGATGGAATTCTGTGTGAATTTAAATTAAATAATAATTCGTCGGATCGGGTAGACCATTTCATTCCTAAAACTTTCTCTACTTTGATATTATCTCGCGATAAGCTTTGTCCTAAATCATTATCTATAGCATCTTCGATTATTGAACTGGAATTGCTCGCCCATTTGTGCATCTCCCAGTTAGCATGTTTATTTATTTCTATTACTTGATTCATTCGAACGCAAGCCTCTTCTTCTGATTTTAGACTATCCAAATAATCGTCCATGTAAGTGTTTTCTTTAATACTTTTAACCGCTTCGGTAAATCTTAAACGAAATATATCCGCGTTTTTATTTTTTATAAATAAGGCAGAACATGGCGAGGATGATGCACCAAAGAGCATGCAATTCATAACGAAGACCTCCAGCTTTTTTACGCGATCGGACCCTCTATAAAAAAACCTCTGCGCTTGTCTGTCTTCAGAAATGATGCGAATTTTTAAAAACATATCCCGCATATCAGCCGTAATCGCGTAACTATATTTCCGGAATCGCATAAAAATTCCCGGTAAAAATTTTAATAGATCTGGCCCTGATACTAGCAAATCATTAAAACTAACTGACCTAGACTTAGCAGCTGCGTCAAAAACCAATCGTACTCGGCCCGGTTTGTTCGTGTTTTTTACTCCAAAATGCGGAAGGTAACAAATTTTCGAGCTATCACTAATCTCGCTGTCGTTTATCTTTGTGGCAAAACCATTTTCGATCAACCGATCCATCTCCTTGTAATAGAGATTTGCATAATCGGGATCCCTATCTAACTTGCTCTCTAACAAACACAGCCGTCTGAAGGCGTTTGGTCGACTATTCGGTATTTCTTTGAGACTCTCTCTCCACAAAAGGCCAACCTCCCATGCATTATCAACGTACCGACTTGTTTTTTCTAAAATTTCCAACGCGAAATCACCGTCGCTATTTATTTTTAAGGTATTTTCAACACCGATTGATTTCAATTCAAAGTAATTTTTAATCATTTTATTTATTTCAATAATTTCATTGGACATTTCATTGAATTCATCGCCGCGATCTACTGCACTAACATAGTGTACTTCTTTTTCTTGGCATGTACCGTGCACTACCCACCCCAATAATGTTCTCGATATGAGAAGCCTGTCTTTAATTAATTGTTTGAACTCTCGCGTTATAATTAGATCAATATTATCCTGTCCAATGAGTAAATCGGGGGAACCTCCATACGGACTCGGATAAATATTTACTTTACTTTTACAAAATTGAGCTAACTTTTTATTTAAATATTGTGAAGGTAAGGCCAAATCGTCAACGAGCAATACATCTTTCAAGGTAAAGAAGGAACAATTATTTTTTATTTTTAAATTAGCCTTTTTACGAGAATATGTGGTTGCAAACTCTCCATTAATCCCCTTTAAAAGAACATTAGCTGAGCCAATTAATGCGCCTGTTTCTTTAACAACTTTTGAGTCGATTATTGTTACAGTAGAACCCTCGTCCAGTAGCGCGTAAATGTATTTCTTTTTATTAGTCCCGATTAACTCTAAAGGAATAATCTTTAGAAAAACACTCCCTTCTAGTTATAATTCCTTTTCAGAATTAACAAGCACAGTTTTCTCAACATTTTCAACAGAACTGGCAGTTGACTTATTATTTTCTATTTTAATTCCTTTATTTTTATAATCTTTGGAAACGTGAAGTAGTTCATGGTGTTTGCGACCACATTTTCCGCAAGGGCTTTTTTTACATTAATTTCATGTGTGTCCTTCCGCGAAACAGTTAAAACATGCCCGATTCGATTTTACAGTTTTCCATCGTAAAGTAGAAGGAGCCTTTCTAATTTCTCTACAGCTATCCAACCTGTGATTTTTACGCCCGCAAAATAAACACCTTTTTCACTGTTCTTTCTCAACAGTAATTTCTTTTTCCTCTGTTTCGATGAGACACACTGATTTTGATTTCCCCTTCGTAGTTAGATTTTTTTTCAAAAGACACTACTTTGCTTTCGTAAGTAATTATACCAGCATCGATGCTGTTTTCAGCTTCTTAGAAAACAAAATCAGCGATTTTCTCTAGATTTGATTTCTCGTTTTTATATTCTTTAACATAGTTTACATATGCTCATTGCATCAAATCAGGCATCTTTTTAACAAGGCTATCTACAATTTCCGGCCTATGCAAATACCCGAAACTATTACTCAACGATTTGATAGCTAATACGGCGTTACGCAGGCGAGTGGCAAATTTTATCAACGTATCGTTGTTGTGTGATTCGATAATCGGAAGATTCTTAATCTCACTTATTATCTTTCCTAGAATTAGTTTTGAATTTCCAAAACGCATCTGTAACGTTTTCATTATATTTGTAGAGCTGCTACCAGCTACCAGTAAGGACCCAGTGGCGTCCCGAGCTTCCCCTTTTAATGCTTCCGATAATCGAACGATATTTTCCGCATCCGTATAATCACCTAAGACCGAAGACAACTCGTAGGATTGTTTAAATTGTAACCAGTCGAGGGGATCCCCAGAAAAGGTCGGCAGTGATTTGGCGGAAGTGAGTCGATTCATGAGCTTAGAGCTATCCTTGCTTAATAAATCGCATGCGGATCCACTCGAATGGTTACCGGTACTTTGTAAATGATCTCTGTGTTCTGTTAACCGATCGGCTTCAAAGTCGCGTTAATTTAACGGACCGGAATCTACATTAAAATCAAAACGAGCGCGCTTCGCTCTTATTAAATTTTCGCTGTTTTCAATCGATTTTCCGTATGACCGTTTCTGTGCGCGATTGTCCGTTGCTGTGTCGAAAGCGTCGGACTCGTTCTCAGACGATGGTGAAGAAAACAGCGGTGAAGTTGGTGATGCTGACCGGCTATTCTCGGGGTTTTAATCCCATTCATAAAACTCACTGTGACGAAGGGACGCAGGAGCAGCGGCGACCCGAGCAGCTGGGACAGCCGATGACTGCGTTCGAGGACGAAAGTGTGGCGGAGGCGAAAGATCTCGCTCACCCGCGCGGGCAACTACCACTTGCACGCGACGATGAGGACCCTCTGGGGCAGCCGCTGACTGCATTTGATGATGAAGGTCTGGCGGGAGCGAGAGATCTCGCTCATCCGCACGCGCGTACGCCGCTTGCGCACGGCGACGACAAACCTCTGGAGCCACTGCTGCCCGAGGTTATCTACGAGGAACTGCTGGAGCAGCCGGAGGGTCTGGCGGGGGCGAGTGTTCTCGCTCATCCGCAGCTCCCGCTGTGGATCCTGCACGGGCTCCGCATTGGGTTCTGCCAATAATCTCCCATGGCGTAGTCGAGCGGTCTAAATCTCCCGTACGAAATGGAAATTCTATGGACCAATGTCCCGGGTTTCGGCACCAAAATGTTCGCGACCGTACGGTCGATCGCACCAGGAGATCTTTTATAGTAATAGGAAAACAATAATACAATATCTTTAGTAATAATCGACAAGGTTTTATTTATTGAAATTATACGGTACTTCGTTACCTTTGAGCTCCGTCGACCGATCTGAATAAAAACGAACGAGTAAAAAAAAAAAAAGGCGTATCTAATATTTTTGTCGCTATGCGACCCGGTCTCTTGTTTTTTAACAAGAGAGCGACTCGCCCTCACAGAAGGGAAGATTCGTTCTTTTTTAAATGACAAATGAAAAATACCTTGTTTGACTGCTGACCTTGACGTCAGCAACAAACCCAATATGTCTAATTGCCACGTAGTTTCCTTATTTTAATAATCGTCACCGATTTGCGGAGGAAAAAAGTAGCGGCCCCAACTATACTATAATAGTTGTGCACGCGGCCTCAGTACGTCAAAACTTTAAAGACTGGACATGACTATTCCTACTCCGTTCTTTGAGAGCGTGTCGCGAACATTAAGCCTAGGGTATTTATCTTTAATTATTTTGTCATTTAACTGAAGAAAATCGACTTTTTGCAACTAAAAAGGCAGGTGAAACATAATTCGAGCATATCGCACTATTATATTATTATCAATTAATTCTTGTAATTATCTGTCTAGTTCATCCATTAAAGCGTGAGAAAATCTAAACGGCTTCATATAAACAGGTACTGCATCAGTAGTGGGAATTTTATGTGTTATAATATTTGTTATTTGATAGGTTCTCTTAATTTCTCTTTTAGGTATTGATATCTTAGTTGTTTCTTCAACTCTTTCATTCTATTAGCTTTGGATGATTCCTTCTTTATCGTCATTATTATATTACTGGGTAAATAATTTATTGTTGATTTATTTCCTCTGTCAAAACCGGTTGTGACTGGTGTCAATTTTTCGATTTCCCCCTCCATTGCTCTTTATTATTTATTTCCAAATATATTTCTTCCACTTTAAAAATGTCGATTTTCCTTCTTCTTTATTGTTAATAACATCATTAATTTTCTGATTTTTATTCATTTCTTCAATGCAGTAAATTTCCTTTATTATTTCCATTTTAATATAATAAATGTCTAATGCTTGTTCTCTTGCCATTTTAAAGTCGTCCTGCAGAATTAATCCTCTTAAAAGGAATTTTAAACAAACATTTCATAGATTTCTCTTAAATGTTTCTCTATTATCTATACGTTTCTCATACCTCGCGGTTTTAATAATTTCTTTTTCGATATCGCGTAATCTATTTAAATAGGAAATTTCTGTTTCATTATTTTTTTGTTTAATTTTTGCGAGTTTTCGTGTCCAATTATGATATGTTTTTCCCGATCCGAATATTTTTTCGGCCTAGCGGGAGGAAACCCTAACCTTTCCTCCCGGCGCCCGATCGAAAAGGTTACAATTTCCGCCTCGCTAGGCCAAAAAATAGTATACGCAACATGGGAAGTAAAACAGAATGCCTCAGATCACACGTTTGTCAATTTCCGTGTGATCTGGGACCATTTCTATTTTACCTCCCTTGTTATGTAATATACTATTTTGAAATATTGAACTACTTCTTCTATACTTATAAATATCTGTCCGCGCTTACAATTTAAAGCTTTTCCATATAAACACATACGAATTAATTTAGCAAGTTCAGATTCTAAATTTTCTGGTAATATTGTTTTTCTTCTATACATCCGTCAAGAAATTGTGATAATTGTACATTTTGTCCGTTAAACTGCGGAATTAAATCTAACGCGTCTTTTAATGATAACCCCCCTATTGAAAAATCTTAAAAACTTACCTATGATCTTACATACGATTTTTCAATAGGGCCTCTTATTTAAATACGATTCATTATTTCGTTATTTGTTTCGATTGCCGAATAATATAAAGTCCCGTCGGTTAGCGTTGCTCCTCTTGATCTGTTTTATGGATAATTTATTTCTTTTTCTTCGTTGTCAGATGCGTACTGAATTAATTCTGTTTTAAAGAAATTTATTAATTCTTCTGCTGAATATCCGGCTTTTTACTCGTGCTTCCAAGATAGACGAGTGTAATTTATTTTCAAAACATGTTTTTACTTTCGTTAATAGTTTTAATATGCTCTTTTTTAATTTCTGGGAGTTGATTGATTGATTGGTTGATTTTTTTCCTTCTTTTTTCATAGTTTTAAAATTGATGTAGGATTTTGAAATTTTTTGCTTTTTCTGTACTACTGTACCTAGACTATTGAGTCATAGAGATATTTGTGAATATATGATTGTTTATAATTATTATAAATAAACAATTGTGAAAAATATGGGTTTTTGAGAACTTAATTCGTTAGCGATGAAATTTAATACGTAACATTAAACGCCTCTAGATTTGCGCAAGCCGGTAAGGCGGATCCAATATTGCGGCCATAATAAAAAAATGATGATTTGTTAAAAAAAGCTGATATTTTGTAGGGGACAATTAAATTTTCTGGCTATAAGGGTGGTTTTTACCCCATTACAAGGGTTGATTTTTGAATTTTCGTTAATTAGACCTCGGATGCAGTTTCAGCGTTCAAAAATACGTCGGAAACCTACATTTACACTTTCGGGCTAATTTACCTGAATTTTGTGACTAAAAGGGTTAACGAGTGGAGTGCTGGTTTATAATTTAAGAGTTGCTGGTTTTAAATAAATTTTTGTTTGTTTATTTATTTGTAACAAAGGTATCGTTCACCTAAGTGAACGCTATCTTTGTTACGAATAAGCAGTATACATATATATATATTTACGTCAGCGTTCGTTCCCGATCGAGAGCTGACGGCCGAGTGCGCTCTCGTGAGTCCCCACTCACGGTAGTGTAGAAAAAATTTTAATCCCACATGAAATCCACCCGCAAGAATGTTACATAATATTAAAGATCGATGTTTCAGTAATCATCTTTGATTAAAATCAAAATCGCATCTTGGTAACTTTTCGAGAAAATCGTGATTTTATATAAATCGTATATAATTTTCTGTAATTCCACCTTCGACCGATAATAATAACAACAGCGTCGACGGCGACGACTTAAACGATGTATACTTATACATTTTGTTTACATTGAAAACCTCGAAAATGTTATCATCAAAACAAAAGGTACGTATATGTATTCAAATTACTAGTACTGATGAGCAGTCGCGCCAAATTGATGGATGTAGTCGCATCGTGTACAATTATCGGGGCAATCTGATAATAATAAATTGTTGCTTTTTGCTGAAAGCTATATATTGTTTGAATTATTTTGAAATGCCACGAACTGTATTAAATAAATATAAAATGTTTAGTGTGTTTGAAGAAAAAGAGCAACATGAAGTTAATAGGAAACTGTATGACAGATCAAATTCTTAAACTAACCGATCTAAGTTTCGATGATTCGCGATTATCGACCATGATATGCAGCACAAGTCGAGTCAATGTATACAAAGCTACAAAAGTTGACGGCAATAGCAAGTTAAATTTACCTGATTATAATGAGTTTTCACTGCCAAGCAAAGATACTAGATCTAAAAGTGGCCTTTGCGATTGTACATTATGTACCTTAGCTAAAAAAATGGTAATGAATTTTTAAAAAAGAGTAAGAAATAGAAGAAAAAAAGTATAAGAATTTGTTTTGATTGTAAAGCAGAAATATGTAAAGGAAAAAAACATAATTGCACAACTTCCAACAAATATAATTAAATTAAAGCAATGAAAGATTCATTGTCTGAAAAACTACAAGAGCATTTATTACGCAATATGGTCACAAATATTAAAAAAAAATGTAATAAAGACAAAAAAGAAAATAAATCAGCTCAACTAATAATTACACAACAACATGGTAGGCCCTTAGACGTAACTTCATTAACTTCTCAGAAATCGGCAGGCAGAAAGCGTACACCTATCAGCACTTCCTAAGCAGTTGAAATTAAATCAAAATATAATATGAGCTTTACTTAATTTAGTGAATTAACAAGTGACCTACGCATTGCAACGAGTAATCGTAAACTATTTGAGCCTTACTTAGCAAAACTATACGTGATAAAAGCCATGTTCTTGATTTTTCCTATGAAATTAAAGTCATTTATTAACTTGATAAAGGACAAAAAAAAATAAATCTAATAAGAATAAATCTAATATTGAGATATCAGCTGTTAAAAATGTTGTTTTACTGCAATGACGTTGAGATGTTGTGTGAAATGGTTTAGAAAATGCGATCTATGTCATTTGTTAAAAATAAAATTAGGATTAATGGAGGAGGAACATTTTTAAAAATTGGCTTGATTTTAGTAGAAAACAAAGATATTAATAATAAAGCAGGTGTAGGACGAAAAAGAAGAAAATATGGAGTACCATTGAATGATGATATATGTGGCGCCGCTGCCCAGCCGCGTCTCGCCACCGTCAGAGGACAGCACCTCTCAGGCACGACCTCAGCCTCGGCAGCAGCTCCTCATCCTGCGCGCTGACTTTTGATGCACCACTCGAGCACCAGCAAAGCTGAGAAAAGCACCTCGCTATCGAGCACCATTGCTTTCTTTTGTGTAAGACGCCACAGCGCTGGCAATTTGTTCTCCCTTGTAAATAGTGTAAATAAACCCAAGCAAAGTGAATCGCTGTGCAATTAATTCGTTGCTCCTGCTCCAACACCTATCCCAAGGACGAGTGACGCGCGAGGCTCATCGTGGACCTCGGGCGATCACGCTTCTCCGCAGCGGCTCCAGAGAACCAACGAGCCAACCATCCACAAGCATACCTCTACAGTGGTGACCCCGAATCAGCTTTCGTCGGAGAACGTCCTTTCACAGACAAGGTAAAGCCAAGCGAGCAACTTTCAGTATCGGCACGGGAGCGCGAAAAGCAACGGGCGCGCTGCATTTAGAAGATTTTGCGCGACGATCGTCCCTGGCGCCACCAATAGCAGACGTAACGGCCCACGGGAATGTTAGAGCCGACTCCATCCGGCGCGCAACAGAATTCGCCCAACCGCCTGGACACCCCGCACCCGGCCCCGCAAAGCTCCACGCCGGCCAGTACCCCAATCTGGGACCACGAGTTTAATTTGAACGCGACGCTACGTGGCTCAGACAACGACGAGGACCTCGAGTCGCCCGCTCAGTCAACCTTCGGAGACAGCCCAGTGACCTTCAAAATCAATCGGCCACCGCAACCCTTGGAAAGGCAATCATCTGTCGCGCGAACTCTCGAGTTTTATTCAGAGGACACCATGACGGGCACGGGCGAGGCCAACGTAGCCGCAGTAGGATCATGCAAGCTGCCGGAAATTTGGACAAGCCAACCAAACCTCTGGTTTTTCAAGGTTGAGTCAGAGTTCCAGGTAAACAGAGTCATTAAAGACGATCACAAATTTTGCCTTGTTGTGTGTGCTCTAAACTCGACCGCCCTTGACGAGGTCGCGGACATAATAAGAGAGCCGCCTAATGAAAACAAATACGACGCGTTAAAGGCTCGCATTCCCCAACGCTTTGCCGATTCCGTAGAGAAGAAACTTGAGCAAATGCTAACGCGAGTACAGCTAGGAGACAAGAAACCCTCGGAATTGTACCGGCAGATGGCCGAGCTGGCTGGCAACAACGCGACAGAGGACATGCTCAAAACAAAGTAGCTCACACTACTACCGCCAAATGCGCGCAATACGCTAAAAATTTTTAAAGCCAACTGCAGCCTCCAAGAATTGCTTGATGCAGCCGACACCATTCTAGAGGCACCAATCGTACCTTCAGCATTTGCAGTCAACCCTTTAATGGAAATTAACGCAATTCACAGTCGTCCGTCAGACTCAGCGGAAATTAAAAGGCTCCTTACTGATTTAATTTCTCTTTCCAGAGACATACTGGCCAAGGTGTCTGATAGCTCCCGCAGGTCAGCAGACCAGACGGGATCCGCGCAGGACAGGAGAAGCCGCTCCGCGTCAAGAAGCCGCCCACACACCAACGGCGTTTGTTACTACCACAATCGCTTCGGAGCAGCAGCAACGCGATGCAACCTGCCATGCGCCTACACAGCCGGCAATCCGCCGCACACCCCAGTCCGGCATCAGCAGCCGGCGCAGACTTTAAACTAAGCAAGCTGCTGCCCACCACGGCGACAAGCAGCAGCTCTTCAGTCACCCAAGCACCGCCAAAACCTTGGAGGGAAAATAGGCTGCACGTATACGACTGCTCCTCTGGGTCGCGCTTCCTTGTCGACAGTGGCTCTGTTGTCTCGATCCTGCCACACTCGCTCTACGACCACGACAAGCCGCAATCGGAGCCGGCCCTAACAGCCGCGAATGGATCGACGATTCGCACTTTTGGACGCAGGGTAGCACATATCGACCTAGGATTACGTCGCACACTCCCTTGGTCATTTATTCTCGCCGATGTAAAGGTACCCATACTCGGAGCCGATTTCTTATCTCATTACGGTTTCCTTCCAGATTTAAAGAGGCAACGACTCATTGACGAGGTCACGCTCTGCTCCGCTCCTGGAGAGGTAAGGCAGGCCTTGGTGCACTCCATATCTGCACTCTCTCAAATCCAGCCTCTCACAGACGGCAAACAGCGAGAGATCAAAGAACTCGTAGCAGAATTTTTCAACAAATTTTTAGCAGCAGACGGCCTTATCTCAGGACCTGCAGCCGCAGTCAAGCACCACATAGACACAGCTGGCCCACCCGTCTTCTGTAGACCTCGCCAGCTGTTAGGCGCCAAATTAAAAGCAGCAAAAGCCGACTTCGCTGTACTCCAGCAGATGGGAGTCATCCGCCCCTCCAGCGGCGAGTATGCCAGCCCACTTCACATGGTTACCTCCAAGTCAGGAAAGCTCCGCACCACTGGAGACTTTAGAAATTTAAATGCACAGACAGTGCCTGATCGCTACCCAATCCCTAGGATTAATGATCAGCTACTACAACTTCTTGGCAAAAAAATTTTTTCAACAATCGATTTGAAGAGAGCATATTTTCAAATCCCCATAGCAGAAGAAGATGTTCCAAAGACAGCTGTAACCACCCCCATTCAGGCTATTTAAATTTCTGGGTATGCCCCTCGGACTCAAGAATGCAACCCAGACTTTCCAGCGATTTATGCAAAAAATTCTCGGACATCTAAACTTCGTAACGATTTATCTTGATGACCTTTTGATCTCTTCAGCCAACCTGCAAGAGCATCTAGAGCACCTCCGGATCGTTTTTGAAATCCTTTTAGCAAACAAGCCAATCAAATAGCTCAGTTGGCTAAACGTTAGCCTAGAAAGCAGAAGTGCGTGGGTTTGAATCCAAATAGAAGTAAAAATTTTTTTTAAACAAGATGTTTTGTATTTACTTAAAATATGTAAATAATAAATCAATAAATAATGTGTAAAATTGGCGATCGGTATATCCAATATATTGGTAAAACAGTTCCAATAACTATAACTAAAATTTTTTATTTTAAATATTGGCAGCATATTGGCAAAGCATTAGCGGATGTAGCTTTGCCGAAGTATTGCCAATAAATTGGATATTGTTGTTCCAATACATTGGCAATATCTTGCCAATCTTTTCGATTTCTACGCGGGCACTCTTATAAAAGTGCTCTTTGTAACTCGAGTTTTACTGCCGTTTGCACTTTCCGTTGATCGATTTATCGTCCTCATTTGTATGATTATTGCCTGATGCTTTCCGCACCGCGCCATAATTCTTATGTATTAGTCGACCGCCAAAGGTCTGTCACTGCATACCCAAGTAATAAAAGAGGACTCATGAGTGCTAGACTCCTTTGTAGACCGTCTTTCGACTTTTATGTCCGACCTTACGCATAAATTTTATCATCGGATGTGTTTTTCACTGATCAATTTTACCCATTGTCCCAGGGTCTCGCATTTTAATTTTGAGGCAGGGTGTTTATCTATGCGACTGCTCCAGCGCATTGTCCCCTTCCGTACCTTGATGTTTAGCGTAGTAACTCTTTTTGGTTAGCTGCTTTTAGCCTTTTAGATATTTTGTTCAATTACAAGGTATTTCGTTTTCCCGAATGTACTGAAGCCTTGATTTTTGTTAATGGACCCGACATAATCTTCGTAAACTTTTAAACTTATTCTTTAGGCTAATCTGTCTATCGAGTTTGGTACGTCATGAAAAAGTTCGATTATCCTTCTCTATTTTCTTTTTGTAATCCCTTTTTCATGACGTAACACACTTAATAATATATAAAAAATTTTATGCACTTCTGGTGATGCATAAAAACTATCTTCTACACGACTAACAGTGCATAGAATTTGTGCTTTTGTTTCTCTCTCTCTATCTCTCTCTCTCTCTCTCACTCTCTCTCACTCTCTCACTTTGTCTCATTATGATTTTGTTGTAAGCTCAAATACAAAATTGAAGAGAACTTAGAGCAAATTAGGTCCAGCTAATAAATAAAGCTAACGTTAAATAAAAAAATGTCATTTAATTTGCTCAATGAACAGAAATTTTCACATATTCTGCCTAGAAGCGAATTAATGTTCCCGTAGGATAAGCGCGGACAAAATTGTAAACCCTCTAAAACAAATATTTTTCTACAAGCTCAAACTTTTCAAGTTATTTATATAAAGTTATCTCATGACTTTTAGAGCACCCTATACATAAAATTTCACCTTAACTGCATTAACGAAAGAAACTTTTTCAGATAAAGTCAAGAAAGAAAATAGTGGTATTGTATTTAGAAAAGTTTAAGACTAAATGAAAAGTATATGATAAAAGATGTATTTATCTATTTTTCAGGTAATTTAAGACAATTTCTTTCGTTAGTAAAATTAAAATATAATCCACTTTTTTGGCGATAACTTTTATAAACAATTAGATTTATGCAATTATAATATTATAGTCCCTTTATTTCTGTAGAACAACTCAAAATGATTTTACATAATGCAAAAGTTACTCAACAAGCGCACAATTTTTAAAGTAAAAGAGATGCATAAGATTGTAAGTGCTTTACCAGTGCAGGTATAAGCATTGATTCACGCTGAAACTGCTTATCTGAGTAATATTATTTTCGACTGAATAATTACTTCACTACATGTTTGGTGGCTTGGATTTTTTTTCTACTGCTCAGAAAATGAAAGTAAGTTATCATTTTTTCTCACAAATCGATCTAACATTCTTTAAAAGTTGTTGTTCTTACATTGTTACATTTTTTCTTACCGTTATATTATACTTTTATTTATCATTAGAAAAAGATTAAAAAATAATTAATAAATTACAACATATTATTTAGAAGCGAAAAGTTGGTGTTAATCCATACTTTTTTCTATGCATTTGTAACTCTTTCTTTATATACTGCTTTCATGTCAATCAAAATAATATTAAATTTAAAAAAGAAAAAAAAACAGGCACTCATAGCACGCAAATGTACTCCTATTAAATTTTTATTTTCTTTTTAATTTTTTTAAAAAAGCTAAAAAGTAATAAAGTCAAAATAACAACTATAATTAATTCTATTATTTACAGCAGTACAATTTTTTAACAATTTTCGTTTTTTTGCAAATGATATTATTAACATGCAAACATTGCGTACTATTTATGTAACGTTTTATCTCAAATTAAATGACTCTAAACTATTCAGAATATAAAATTTTATTAGAAACCAGATAAATTGCGAATAAATTTATCTGAAAAAATATGTGAATTTATAAATTAATAATTTATTAAGCATTGCATTGCACCATTTTGTAACATTGCAATTTTTTTTTAAAGAAATTCAGGTTTTTTAAATAACGCTTGTATACGTATATACAGAGTGTTTCAAAAGTACTTTTTGAACACTTTTTATTAAAAAAAATAGTTATTTTTCTGTATTAAAAATTAGTGTTGAATTTAATGTGTTATTTTTAATTTAGTAATACGACCGTCGCGTGACCGTCATTTATGCCACAACAGTAAATTTTTAACTATAATAGTTAACTGTTATAAATAATTTTGTCATATGACGAGACAGTCTTGAAAAAAATTGTCCCCCCCCCCCCCCCGTTCACTACCTCGGGGCAAAATACACTCATGCAAGTTTTTATCATGCGATAGTGATTGCATACATAGAGGTCAAATTTCGGTTAAAATCTGTATTATCATTCGCGTGACAATGGCTTACTTTTTTTATTTTCTCCGACAATAAAAAAGGTCATTTTTGACATTTCTTTAGTAAATTAATACAATAGGTGTAATATAATAATATTTTATATTTTATCTTTTAGAAATAATTGAACAGTTTTGGTGATAAATAAAAAAATATTAGTAATTATTTGAACGATATAATAACTGTTTATTTAAACTGATGATTTTTGAAATTGAATATTTTTACTGTCTTTTATTTTAATAATTTTTGCTTGAGTTCAATGTGTAGCAGGTGTTGTAATAGTCTTCTGATCGTCATAAAATTTCATTAAAAAAAAAAAAAAAACAAAATTGAGAACCGAGTTCAAGTTAGAAAGAAAAACCAAGGAACTCTATCAATCCTTGACAACTTATTACCAAAATGTATACATATTTCCAATATTTAAGGTATTGTCGATACATAAGTAGTCAAATGAGAACATTTTTTCATTTGATTCGCGTAGAATTCTAATTAAAATAGTATAATTTCATGTAGACATCAGCGCGTGAAACCTCAAGTATAAATCAACGTCTTTTTAATGGAAGTTCATGAGGAGAATGTATAACATTTATATACAGGGTGGACCAAAAGTACCGGAGCGGCAAAGTAACTCGGCGGGATTGTATTTTAGGAGAAAAAGCTTAAAAAAAGATATAGGACTTTTTCTTAGCTATTAGACGGTGATAATGGCCATGACCTTTATCATAACCTTGAATGTCATCAAAAGTGCTTTTAACACTTTTTTGACTAAACGCATAGTTTCTGAGAAAAAAATTGCAAATATTTAAACATTTTTAAACTCTTCAATTTTTTTCTTGAAAAGGACGCATCTAATCGAAAAATTACTTCAAATATTATTGATTTAAAATTGCATGAAATTGAGAGGATTTTTTTATTTTTCCAATTTTTTTTTTTTTAAATATCGTCTATTAGGCAATTCCACAAAATTAAAAATTAGAAAAATAAAAAATACCACCATATTTCTCATACAATTCTAAATCAATAATATTTTTAGTAATTTTTCGATTAGATGCATCCTTTTCGAGATAAAAATTGAAGAGTCTAAAAATGTTTAAACTCTTCAATTTAAGTTCTTTAAGTATTCGCGAATTTTTTTCAGAAACCATGCGTTTAGTCAAAAACGTTTAAAAGCACTTTTAATCCAAAATTTGGTACTCTTTCCGAATCCGGTGTCAAAAATAGGGGTTCTCATTTGAAAAAACAAATTTGACCTCGAAATGGCATTCAAAGTTATGATAAAGGTCATGGCCATTATCACCGTCGAATAGCTAAGAAAAAATCTTATATCTTTTGTTTTAAGTTTTTTCTCCTAAAACACAATCCCGCCGAGTTATTTTGGCCGTTCCGGTACTTTTCTAGATTTCTGGATAGATATTTGCAACAGGGTTTCAATAAGGCTGCGAGTTAACCGCGTTAAAATAGAATTTCTAATTACTATTTTCTAGTATACTAAAATTTAACTGAGCCTTCTGAAGCTTCATATTTATTTATTTATTTATTTATTTATTTATTTATTTATTTATTTATTTAGTTATTTATTTATTTATTTATTTATTTATTTATTTATTTATTTATTATTTATTTATTTATTATTTATTTATTTATTTATTATTTATTTATTTATTTATTTATTTATTTATTTATTTATTTATTTATTTATTTATTTATTTATTTATTACCAGCAGTTACATAACACAATTATAAAAATTGATATATATAAACAAGTTACAAAAGTAACCCAGCGTGGAAATACTTCCTGTTTGCTGGTCTGGCTCGATATAAAACTAAACTAAAACTAAAACTAAAACTAAAGACAGAGATAGGGACCCTGCAAGAATACTTCCCGTCTTTATGCCTAGTGACATCGTCACCAGGTAAAAAACTCTTTGTTATAACTTGCAAAGCCCGTTACCCTGTGTTGTTGTTGATGGTACGTGTATGATATTGTGTCAGTCTTTATCTCCAATATCTTATCTCCAATATCTGATTAGCATAGAGCTAGCTTTTGTGTATATTTCAGTAGACGCATTTTTTTTCCTTTTATATGCTTCTTTTTCGAAGTAGTTGAGTCTCTTCGGGCAAGTTAGCTCTATTGCACATGTTACCCTGTAATGTGGAAATATTTCTTTATGTTCTCTGGTGGATATACATTTACAAGAGGATGTGAATATAATTCCGTCCAGATCTATGATGTCTAGGTTTTTATTTTGTCTTGAGATAGGTTGCATGGAGTTTGTAAATGTTTGTGTACAACTGTTGCCTCTATCAAAATAAAGATATGCTTTGTTATTTCCTAGATAGTTAATGTCACTATAAGACATTCTTATTTCTTTAGATGTTTCAATTTTTGTTCCCGGAGGATTCAGACTCAGTTTCTGCAAGCTTTCATTATTGTTTGCTTCTGCTTTTTTTTTTTTCAATTATGGAGAATACTTTATCTATTGTATGGTGTGTTTTACTGGTAGTTGCTGGTGTAGTTTTCTTTACTTTTGGATTATATACTTTTGTAAATATCTTTGCTTTTACGAAGTGTATATATATATGCTTAATTGTTTTTATTGTAGGGTAATCACATAAAGTGCAGTCTTGTTTTATTACTTTTTGCGATGAGTTTGTACATTGATTGTTGATGTAATTCTTAATTATGGTTTTAGCTAATTGAGATATTGGGATGATATTGCTAGGAGTCATATTGCACATTTTTTTCCAGTTGTAATTTGACATTCGCCGATGTGTTTTCTTGTGATGTTGATTACAGATTCCTTTTGCACAAATATAGGTTCTTATATCTTGTGTTAGTTTTACTATTTCAGATCTTATTATTCTTTTGTTGTTATTCAGTTGGATATAGTTTATTTTTTGACAGTCAATCGTATTTTCTGTCATTGATTTATTCTTACCCATTGTTTTATTTATGATTTGATGATATTTTTGTTTTTTTAAATTTTGATATTGGTTAGGTATTTTGTTTTATTGTAAACGTATTTAGTGTGCGTATCCCATTTCATGTTGCTGTCGAAGATTATCCCAAGATATCTGTGATTGTCTACTCTGTTAATAATAATACCATTGATTTTTATATTTAGGTTTTTCGGTGTACTATTAATGGTGCTGCCAAATTCAATGTAAACTATTTTATCTGTGTTAATGAAAGTTTATTAAGTGCCAACCAATTTGATATTTTTAGCAGATATTTATTCATTAACTTTTCAACTTCTTGCCAAGTATTTCCTATTGCTATGATTGTTATATCATCTGCGAATGATAGAATCGCATATTCAGGTAAAGTCAATAGGATGGGACCAAGTATTGTTCCTTGTGGCACTCCCATTTCAATATTTTGGTAGTTACTGTAAACATTGTTAATCTTGACTCTTTGCTTTCTATTACTTATATAGTTTTTTTTATTAGCATAAGAACGTTTCCACGTATGCCATAATTAAATAACTTGTCTAGTAGTAATTTATGATTGACTGTATCAAGGAATGTTATCGCTATAGGATTGCTCTTGTCTAGTTGATTGTAGATTATATTTGTTATCTGAGTCAGTGCATCTTTTGTACTTCTATTCTGCCTGAATCCAAATTGGTTTTGTGATAGTAGGTTGTGTTTGTTGAAGAAGTTTAAGATCTTTATATGTAATATTTTTTCAAAGATTTTAGCCAGGTTAGAAATAAGTGAGATCAGCCTATAATTTGTAGGTAAACATTTTTCCTTAGCTTTGTCCTCACCATCTCGATACTGTTTGCTGGCAAGAAAATTGTCAGCGTCCTTCTCGAGGCAGATCTGCGTGAGTAGGTCGTACGCCGTCCTACTTCGGTTCAGGTTCGCCTACAGGACCTTTCGGAATATCCCACAGGCTCCAGAGCCTGCGTCGTGATTCAACGCCGCCGGGATGGTCTCCGGGTAGATGAAGCACCTAGGCTCAAACTTGCTGTCGGCTGCCCTGTGCCCCGTCCGCCCGCACTGGAAGCAGGCATTGCCCCGATCGGGGTCCCCACAGCCCCGCCCACGGTGACCATAGCCGAGACACTTAAAGCAGCGCTCAACTTGGACCCTGAGCCTGAGGCGGCAGTAGATCCATCCGATCGGGACTCTACTAACCTCCGGCAGCCTGCTATCGGCCTCCTCAGCAAGGGTCACTAGAGCCAATCTTTTTCCGACCTTGTTCGCTCTCGTGATCCGTGCGTCTAGAGGTCCGGTGTAGTCCTGCAATGATCCGAGAACGGCCTCCCTAATCTCGCGACCGTGGCGCAGCCATCCACGTCCCTAGCCTCCAAGGTCGTCTTAGGAGACAAACAGCGGACATCCACGCCCCGCCCGATGGCCTACCTCAGAGCATCGGCGAAACCCTCCTTACTCTCCGCCCAAGCCTTCTGTAGTTCAATCAGAACTTCCCCGCTTTTGTGCGGCGGATATCCTTGAACCCTAGGCCATGCTGAAAGGGATTGACCTGGCGGCTTGAGGATAATCGCCTCCGGTCTGGCCTTTTTGCCTTTTTTCGGAGGCGGTTTCTCCGATTCTGACTTCTTCGTCTCCTTCTTCTTTTTCTTTTCCTCCTTCTTCTCCTGTCGTGTGGGAACTGTTGTCCAGTCTACAGCTGACTGCGTATCCGCCCGCTGAGACTCTGCCTTATTTTTGGCATCTTTTTTATGTTTCTTCGTTGGCCTCCCTTCAGCCGTATCAGTCGGTAGCGTGGAGGGTTGCCATTTTTGAGGCTCACTGGTCTTCCGTGCATCCGGTGTTAGCATCCGCTGTACCATAAGCTTTTTTCGCCCTATCAATTCTTCAAATTGCCCTTGTAAGACGGGTAATCCATTTTTTATCGTGTTGTTCACGTTCTTTTGCTTCTTCATTAACTCTATCATTTTCTTGAAGAGTTTTTTGATAGAATCAATAACCTTTGAGTCTGCGTCCTTTTCTGTTGTTGCAGCACCCTGTGATGTAGATGGGTGCGCTACCATCCCGTTTGCCGCCGCGCTGCCGTAGCTACTAGCGCTTGTAATGCTCGATGCGCTAGTAGTTCTGGTGCGCATTGGCGGAAACTGTAAGGTTCGGCTCTCCAGGCTACCTACCTCTGCTGCTTGCTCTTCTCTGTTCTGATTACGATCCATCCTGAAAAAATACGTTTTCGTCCCCCCATGCGGCCGGCCTCCAGGACCCCATAACGACGGGCTCTCCAGAGCATCTCCCCAACACATGCCCGTGGAGACCCCCTGGCTTGGACCATCATAAGAGGCACACCCTCACGCGCTAGCCCACCTCCACTCCCTCGAGCGTCCTACACGAACAAAAGGTGTTCCGCTCTCTGCGGAGCTTCCGGCAGACATCACGCGTCAGAGCGCACTCGCCATTGCCGATTGACCCGCGGTGGCTAGCCGCAGAGCCGCCCATCTTACCGCCAGCGGGAGCCAAAGATGGTTTGGGTCGCCCAAGCGCGCAATTGGAAGCTAGTCTCCCCACCCAGGATCTCCTTTTAGCAGCTTACAGGCCCGCACCGCACGGCTAACATGGTGGACCGTCTTTAGCTCGGGTTCGTTTCGTCCCACTATCTTTGTACTCGGTGGGCTTCATGCTTTATAGCTCCACGTAAAGAATGATGACCACCTTCCAGGAGATATCCGTTTATACAGCCCCTAGATGGCTTGCCTCCGTCTGCCTCTATCTATCCGGTCTGAGTCCGTTTATAGGGCCACGGCAGTCTGCTCCCCGCTCCGTGCACATGAGTCATTCAGCTTTCCTTGCACAAAACACTGATCAGAGGTGACCACGAGCCCCCTTTACCCGATCGACAAGAAGTCGAGAAGGAACGGACAAGCGATAAGAGTACCCTTTTGTTGGCGCCACCGCCCGACGAGAAGGGTTTAACCCGCCACCCAGAGCCTCCGTCAGCCGCCTCTGTTTTAGCGCTGCTGCTAAGATCATTGACGCGACAGTAGACGTTGTCCAGCGGCCACGGCATGGACGTAGAGGTTGAAGATTTACCCGTGCCTTGAGCACAGGCTGAGACCGCCAATAATAATAATAATTTTTTTTTTTTTTTTTTTTTCGAAGAGGGGGGAAATGTGCAGTCGCACCTTAGGTGGCCATGCGAAGCTCACCGGTGTGTGGGGCTGTACCCTGTCCATACGACCCACTAAAACCCTACCTCTTTTTAGTAGACCTCATTAGGTTACCGCTTTGGACCCGCTTTCGCATTACTCAAAGTGGTCGTTTCTTCGTTGGTTACACGATTACTCCTTTCTGTACCTGTTTCTAATATCTCCACGGGAGTTCTCTTCTTTCTTCTCTCTTTGTCTCTTCTGTGACACATCGAGATTGCTGGTCTATAGTGTGCTAATCGGCCAATCCGCGTCTCTTCTTGGTCCGTAGTACCGTTTCCACATATTTGGTTACGGTGTTCCAGTTTTCGTCGTTCTTTATCATCACGTCCACGATATTATCGGGGGTGAATTGTCCAATCTTGTCCTCTAGTAGGCGTCGTTCTGCTCGCCACAGTTTGCACGTGAAGAAAGTGTGTTCCGCACTATCATCACCTTGTCCGCAGCCAAGGCAGTTGGGGCTTGCTACCTTTCCTTGCTTGTACAGGTAGGATCGGAAGTATCCATGTCCCGACAGTAGTTGGGTCAGATAATAATTTACCTCCCCGTGGTTCCTTTCTATCCAAACTTTAAGTATTGGCAATAGGCATGCGGTCCATCTGCCTCGGCGGTCCCCGTCGTACCTCCGTTGCCACTGGTCAGTGGTTGTAGTCCTTTCTTCTTCAGCTAGTTTAGCTCTATCGATGGCTTGGCCTATCTGTTTTGCGTCGCGCCTTCTTTCGTAGATCATTTTCCGTTCCAACGCCAGCAAGTCTGTCGGAATGACTCCCGCGATAGCTAGTACCGCGGGTTCTGAAACCGTGCGGTATGCACTGCAAATTCACAGAGCAGCCCTGCGTTGCACTCTAGCTATTCTTGTGCGATAAAATTCCTTTTGCGGTACCTCCCCCCATATCTCTGCTCCGTATAGCAGAATGGAGTGTATTACCGACATTAAAAGTTTCCTCTTGCTGGCCCTTGGTCCGCCGACATTCCTCATTAATTGACCGAGTGATTGTGCAATCTTCGATGCTTTATTCGCCGACCTTTTAATGTGTTCAGCGAAGCTCATCTTTGAATCTAGAGTGAATCCTAGATACTTGATGTGCTCCTTTGTCTCGATTTTAAGACCTTCAATGTGCATCTCTTGGATATTGTCGAAGGTAGTCTTGTGCTTCCTAGTGAGGAAGATGAGCTCGGTCTTTTCCGCTGCTAGATCTAAGTCGTGGTCATCCAACCATCTTCTAAGAATCCGCATTACGCTCGATAGCTTCCACTGTATTTCTTCCTTGGTTCTTTCTAAAGTGACGATCGCTACATCGTCGGCATAGCCAATCAAGTAACATCCGTCAGGCAGCTCCAGCCTCAGGATATCGTCGTACGATATGTTCCATAACTCTGGTCCCAGGATTGATCCTTGGGCAGCTTCAGCGGTTACCTTTTTCGACCTAAAACCATCCTTGGTTTCATACAGAAGCTGTCTATCTTTGAGATAGTCTTCCATTATTCTAAGTAGATAGGGGGGAGCATGGTACTTCTCCCTTAGCGGACTCATTATATTTTTCCACGCAGCGGAATTAAATGCGTTCCTGATATCGATGGTAGCGAGTAGTACTACCTCTTTCGAGTGCTGATTCTTCTGTTGTTCTTTTTGGAACGTTCTTTATACAACTGCAACAGCATCGGCCGTAGACTTGCCTCTGCGGATACCAAACTGTTTTTCGGATAAGTCCCCTCCAGCCTGTACCGCTGCCTGTAGTCTCGATCTTATGAGCTTTTCCAACAACTTGCCGGCGTTGTCTAGCATGCATAAGGGGTGATTTCCCGATGCGCTGTTTGGATCTCCTTTTCCTTTGTCTATCAGCTTCTGCCTTTTCCATCTCTTTGGGTAGCACTTGGTTTTCAGGCATGCGTTATACAGGGTGTTCGAAATGTTCCGGACCCCCCACTTATAACATAAAGTAAGCATTTTGGAAAAAAATGTTAAATACAAAAGTTGTTAAGTTTTGAAGGTTGAACTAAATGATGACCTTGGATTTGTTATTGGTTATCATTTTCAAGGTCATTTAAAGGTCATCTTCAGTTTTTTAAATAGGGACCCCTATTTTTTATTTCAGATTCTGAAAGAGCACAAAATTTTACATCTGGATATGTATCCACGTTATGGCTCAAAATGACCTACAGAGGTCATTTAGTGGTTAAATGATTATTTAGTAGCAGAAAGCCAAGAAATCCCGATTATTAAGAACTTTGGGTGTATTTGACGAAAAGAAAAAAAAAATTTCGTACTTTAATACTAAAGTACATAATTTGATTTTCTAGGACGAACTTTATGGTCACTTTAAAATTGGCCTTCATTTTTAAGGTCATTTGAAAGTTATCTTTAGCTTATTAAAAAGGGACTCATTTTGTATTCCGGATTCTGGAGGAGCATTAAATTTTAGGTCTGGAGATATGTACAATATCCACGTCATTGCTCGAAATGATCTACATAGGACACTTGGGGGTTATTAATTTCAAAAGCAAAATAATCTAACCGTTTTACATGAACAGTTTTTATTGCAATAATTTTTTGCAAGGGTTACGAGTTTCTACGCATGATTCATAGCATTTTCAGGATCGTTACTTGTACCTTAGAAGATTTTGCTCACTATTCTTTTTAGGAATCAGTTCATTTATAATTGTTAATTAACAATTGTTTACTCCTATTTACTTTTCTGTTTTCAAGAGTTAAGTGAAGTTCTCTTACTTCGAAATTCAGATAATTGTATTAATTTTCAATAATTGTACTTTTAATCGTAGTGAAAAATGGCACATCTTACTGAACGAGAAAGAATATCTTTGTTGATGATGCGAGGGTGGGGTGATCAAGAGAGAGGTTACAAACAGGTACAGCGTTTATTCAATGAAACATTCAGAGTTGAAGAAAACAACCCTATTTCAAAAAGTACCGTAATTCGTACAATTAGACGTTTTGAAGAGACAGGTGGTATTAAAGATCGTCCTAAATCAGGTAGATCCAAATCATCGTCTAATGATGAAAAGAGCTTAGACGTATTACAATCATTTATTGAGGACCCCCATTGCAGCATCAGACGTTGTGCACAACAGCATGAAATGGGAGCTGCATCTGTGCACAAAATTTTGAAACTCAACAAATGGCATCCTTTCAAATTAAAGTTGGTACAGGAATTATCTGAAGATGATTTTGATAGAAGGGTAGAGTTTTGTGATGTAATGATGCAAATGATATCTGATGATCCTTTGCTCCTCAATAACATTGTTTTCTCTGATGAAGCCACGTTTGAGTTAAGCGGAACAGTGAACAGACATAATTGTCGATACTGGAGTAACATCAATCCACATTGGATGAGAGCGGACCACACGCAACATCCTGAAAAAGTAAATGTTTGGGCTGGCATATTTAATGGAATAGTACTTGGCCCTTTCTTTATTGAAGGTAATTTAAATGCTGCAATGTATGAAAACATGCTTCGAGACCAAATTATACCTGCTATACGGAATTTAACGGGTGGAAATCTGGACGAAATTTACTTCCAACAGGATGGTGCTCCTGCACACTACGGTGTTCATGTTCGCCGATATTTAGATGCAACATTTCATGATAGATGGATTGGGCGGAGAGGTACAATTGAATGGCCACCTCGGTCCCCAGACCTAACGCCTCTTGATTACTTCCTTTGGGGATACTTGAAGGATAAAGTTTATGTTATAAAACCACGTGACTTGGATGAATTACGCCAAAGAATCACTGATGAAATAGACTTGATACCTCAGCAAATCTTGCGAAATGTTGTTGCAGCCTTTTACAATCGGTTAGCACATTGCCAAACTGTTAATGGGCAACAATTTGAACAGTTGTTGTAAAAAGTTCCTGTCAACGACATTTTAAAAAAATTCAGTTTGGGCGAATAGTCCACTGTCTTGATTTAGTTAGCTGGGCCGCCGATAGTCCTGCCTTAGCTGACTGGGCCGCTAGTGTTCTTGTCTTAGTAGGCTGGGCCGCCGATGGTCTTGCCTTAGTTGGCTGGATCACCCATGATGTTACCTTAATTAGTTGTACCTCCCGTGCCTGAGCAATAAGGCTCATTTTGATTAGACATTTTTTTATTTATCATTTTCTCCCCCGAGGTATGTAGTTGTTGGGCCTAAGGCTTATTTTGATTAGACATTTTTTTATTTATCATTTTCCCCCCCGAGGTATGTAGTTGTTGGGCCTAAGGCTTATTTTGATTAGACATTTTTTTATTTATCATTTTCTCGCCCGAGTTATGTGGTTGTCTGGCCTAAGGCTTATTTTACGCCAGTGTCAATTACACCTTCTACAATCCTAATGCAGAATTTAGCGCTGGTGCAAAATGGAGAATTACAACTAGAAGGCTTAATTTGGAAAACTAAAGTTAACCTTCAAATGACCTTGAAAATCAAGGGCAATGTCAATTTAACGCCACCATAAAGTTTGTCTTGCAAAATCAAATTACTTTAGTATTGGTCAGATACGCTCAAAGTTCTTAATAATCGGGATTTCTTGGCTTTCTGCTACTAAATAATCATTTAACCACTAAATGACCTCTGTAGGACATTTTGAGCCATAACGTGGATACATATCCAGATGTAAAATTTTGTGCTCTTTCAGAATCTGAAATAAAAAATAGGGGTCCCTATTTAAAAAACTGAAGATGACCTTTAAATGACCTTGAAAATGATAACCAATAACAAATCCAAGGTCATCATTTAGTTCAACCTTCAAAACTTAACAACTTTTGTATTTAACATTTTTTTCCAAAATGCTTACTTTATGTTATAAGTGGGGGGTCCGGAACATTTCGAACACCCTGTATATGCGAAGCAATGTATTGGGCGTTATTTCAGCCACTAGCTTCAGGATTTCTGAGGGAATACCATCTGGCCCTGGCGCTTTCTGGTTTTTCATAGATTTCACTGCTAATGCTTGTTCTCTTTTAGTAAAAACGGGAATCTCATCATTCTGGACTGTTACGTGCTGAGACTGTCTCTCTTCGTGTTCCGGAAACAGTGCTGCTACTAGGTTACCGCTGTTTAGGTCAAAGACCCTAACGGTGGTAGTGGCCGGCAGGCGATAATAATAATTTTTTTTTTTTTTTTTTTTATAAGGAGGGAGGAAATCTCTTGAATGAGACCTCAGGGGACCGGTCCCCTGGTGTGTGGGACTCTCCAGCACAGAAGGTGCTGGCCTACCCACTAAAACCTCGCCCCCCTTGACGCATGTCCGCCCGCTGCTCCCCGCAGTTATCTACAGGTCGGAGCAGGCGGGAGTGCGTCGAGGAGACCTCCTTCCTGGCTTGGAAACCCCCTCCCCGGAAACCGCCGTTAGGCATTACTTCGGGGAGGGGACCAGGTTGTTTGCCACGGGGCACTCTCCGGAGCAGATATCCTCAAATAACTAGGGGAGGTCCGCCTTCTTCTGACGGAGGATGCCCTCCGCGAATTTGGCGACCCTCCCCCAGTTTTCCTCAGAAGAGAGCATCAGGGGGACGATGCCTTCAGGTGTTACCCCTCCAGCCTCGCCCCCCAGTTCTGCCCTCTCCGACATCCATCGCACACACACGAAGAAAGTGTGATGGGCATCATCTTTCGCGGACCCGCAATATGAGCAACTGGGGTCAGCGACTTTGCCCATCCTATGCAGGTACGCGCGGAAGTACCCATGACCGGTCAACATCTGGGTAAGGTAATAACTAACCTCCCCATGATGCCGCCCGGTCCATGGGGCCACCTGACTTATTAGTCTGGCGGTCCACCTTCCGCGCGTATCCTGCGCCCAACGATCCTGCCAGCAGGCGAGGGATTGCTCCCTAGCCCGCTTCTTTACTTCGACGTGCCCCTTCATTTGATGGACGATCTTCCGCTCTTGGGCCAGGAGGTCGATAGGTATTACCCCAGCGACCACTAGTTAAGCCGCCTCCGAGACCGTGCGATACGAGCATGCTACACGAAGGGCACATCTCCTTTGTACCGCCGCCATGCGCTTGCGGTACATTTCGTACCGAAGCGCGTCGGCCCAAACTTCAGCACCGTAAAGCATGACGGACTCAGCGGCGCGTAGTAGCAGCCGCCTGATGCATGACCGTGGTCCACCCAAGTTGGTCATAACCCTGCAAAGGGAAGCCACCACCACAGCCGCCTTGTCCGCCGACCTCCGAATATATTCTCCAAAGGTGAGCTTCGCATCTAGCATCACCCCTAGATACTTCACGCATGCTTTGGTCTGAACCGACACTTCACCTATACTTAGCTGCTGCACTCGGGGGATGCGCTTCTTCGTGAGGAGCACAATCTCGGTTTTGGCCTCAGCTAGCTCCAGCCCATGGTCGCTCATCCAATAGCGAATTCTACGCATGGTCTGGTCGAGTCGTGTCTGCGCCAGCGTCATATTGCGAGCAATAATAACAGCCGCCACGTCATCCGCGTACCCGACCAGCAAGCAGCCTTCCGGCATTTCCAGTCGAAAGATTCCATCGTAGGAGGCGTTCCATAGATCGGATCCTAAGACGGAGCCTTGGGCCGCACCAGACGTTAGCTCCTTCCGCGTGGAGCCCTCCGTCGTGTCGTACGTTATGAATCGGTCCCTCAGATAGTCCCTGATGATCTGAATTAGATACACAGGAACATCGAAGTCCCTCTCCAGTGCCCCCAGCATGTCTGTCCACCTTACCGAGTTAAAGGCGTTTCTAAAATCAAGTGTCACCAGGAGACAAACGGGTCGGGAGAAGTGATTTCCCCGCTCCGTAGTCCTGGCTGCCTCCACTACCTCCTGGATGGCGTTGATGGTAGATCTCCCTCTCCGGAAGCCGTACTGCCTCTCAGAGAGGTCGCCAGCTGCCAGTATCGCCGCCTGGATGCGGGATCTTAGAAGCTTCTCCAGGAGCTTCCCGGCAGTGTCCAGCATGCATAGGGGCCTATACGCCGACGGAGCATTAATTGGTCCCTTGCCCTTGCTTATCAGCACAAGTCTCGCCTCCTTCCAGCGTGAATAAAATATTCCCGCCTGAAGGCACGAGTTGTATATGCTAAGCAAGAGCTCAGGATGGCTCTTTGCCACCGCTTTCAGTATTTCCGCTGGAAGCCCGTCAGGCCCCGGCGCCTTGTTGTTCTTAAGGGAACGCGCTGCGCGTTGTAGTTCCGCCCTTGTGAAGGGCGGTGCCTCGGAGCCCTCAAGAGCCAGGGGCTCATCCCGTCGTTTGGGATGAGTGGGGAACAGAGCATCGACTATTCCGTCCATTACCTCCGCGCTCATGGGCTCGCTCTTACCGAACGCACCCACAGCTCCGCCCACGGTGCCCATAGCCGAGACACTTAAAGCAGCGCTCAACCTGGGCCCTGAGCCTGAGGCGGCAGTAGACCCATTCAATCGGGACCCTACCCACCTCCAGCAGCCTGCTACCGGCCTCCTCAGCAAGGGCCACAAGAGCCAGTCTTTTTCCGACCTTGTTCGCTCCCGTGAGCCGTACGTCTAGAGGGCCGGTGTAGTCCTGCAATGCTCCGAGGACGGCCTCCCTAATCTCATCGACCGTGGCGCAGCCGTCCACGTCCCTGACCTCCAAGGTCATCTTAGGTGTCAGAGAGCGGACCTCCGCGCCCCGCCCGACGGCCCGCCTCAGAGCATTGGCGAAACCCTCCTTACTCTCCGCCGAAGCCTTTTGTAATTCGATTAGAACTTCCCCGCTTTGTGTGCGGCGGATGTCCTTAATTCCTAGGCCATGCTGAGAGGGATTAACCTGGCGGCGGATCCCTGCGAGGATCTCCGCGTAAGTCCTCCCCTCAGCCGGCCTGAGGATAATCGCCTCCGGCCTGGCCTTTTTACGTTTTTCGGAGGCGGATTCTCCGATTCTGTCTTCTTCGTCTCCTTCTTCTTTTTCTTTCCCTCCTTCTTCTCCTGTCGCGTGGGAACTGTTGTCCAGTCTGCAGCTGACTGCGTATCCGCCCGCTGAGACTCTGCCTTATTTTTGGCATCTTCTTTGGGTTTCTTCGTTGGCCTCCCTTCAGCCGTATCAGTCGGCGGCGTGGAGGGTTGTCTTTTTTGAGGCTCACTGGTCTTCCGTGCATCCGGTGTTAGCATCCGCCGTACCGAAAGCTTTTTTCGCCCTATCAATTCTTCAAATTGCCCCTGTAAGACGGGTAATCCGTTTTTTATAGTGTTGTTCACGTTCTTTTGCTTCTTCATTGATTCTATCATTTCCTTGAGGAGTTTTTTGATAGAATCAATGACCTTTGACTCTGCGTCCTTTTCCGTTCTTGCAGCACCCTGTGATGTAGATGGGTGCGCTACTATCTCGTCTGCCGCACCCTGTGATGTAGATGGCTGCGCTACCATCTCGTCTGCCGTGGCGCTGCCATAGCTACTAGCGCTCGCAATGCTTGATGCGCTTGTAGTTCTGATGCGCATTAACGGGACCTTTAAGGTTCTGCTCTCCAGGCTACCTACCTCTGCTGCTCGCTCTTCTTTGTTCTGATTACGATCCATCCTGTGAAAATAAATTTTCGTCCCCCCATGTGGCCGGCCTCCAGGACCCCTCAACGACGGGCTCGCCAGAGCATCTCCCCAACACATGCCTGTAGGAGACCCTCTGGCTTGGACCATCATAAGAGGATATAGCACACCCTCACGCGCTAGCCCACCTCCACTCCCTCGAGCTTCCCACCCGAACAAAAGGTGTTCTGCTCTCTGGGGAGCTTCCGGCAGACATCACGCGTCAGAGCGCACTCGCCATTGCCGATTGACCCGCGGTGGCTAGCCGCAGAGCCGCCCGTCTTGCCGCCAGCGGGAGCCGAAGATGGTTCGGGTCGCCCAAGCGCGCAATTGGAAGCTAGTCTCCCCACCCAGGATCTACTTTTGGCAGCTCACAGGCCCGCACCGCACGACTAACACGGTGGACCGTCTTTAGCTCGGGTTCGTTTCGTCCCACTATCTTTGTGCTCGGTGGGCTTCATGCTCTATAGCTCCACGTAAAGAATGATGACCACCTTCCAGGAGATACCCGTTTATAGGGCCCCTAGATGGCTCGCCTCCGTCTGCCTCTATCTATCCGGTCTGAGTCAGTTTATAGGACCCACGGTTCCGGCTTCGGCTAGCGTGCAGTTCGCCCTTGGAATCCCAGAGGATCCTCGGGCCGCTGCAGTCTGCTCCTCGCTCCGTGCACATGAGTCATTCAGCTTCCCTTGCACTGCAAACAGTGATCGGAGGTGACCACGAGCCCCCTTTACCCGATCGACAAGAAGTCGAGAAGGAGCGGACAAGCGATAAGAGTACCCTTTTGTTGGCGCCACCGACCGACGAGAAGGGTTTAACCCGCCACCCAGAGCCTCCGTCAGCCGCCTCTGTTTTAGCGCTGCTGCTAAGAGCATTGACGCGACAGTAGACGTTGCCCAGCGGCCACGGCATGGACGTGGAGGTTGAAGATTTACCCGTGCCTTGAGCACAGGCTGAGACCGCTGCCAATAATAATAATAATAATAATAATAATTTATCCATTCGTATTGTAAAGTAACGCCCTTCAATTAGTAATTTTTAATGTACTTTTAAGTTCATGAATTTAAGTCTGAAGTTATAGATTATATAAATAAATAATTTTTATATTAGAATTAATTGTTTTTAATTGACTTAATATTTTTTTAATCGTATCTCGACAAACGGATTTTTACGAAGAGTCGGAAAAAAGGACATCACGTTAGAGCAGTAGAGGAGTAGTGAATCGGGAAGCGCAGATAGAGTGAATTGAGTTTGAATGATTTGGTCGCAAAATGAGATAGTTAGGAGCGAGTTGCAATTCACAAGACTAGTATTAGTAGCGAATATACTAATTAGGAGTAATTGAGTTGATTATTTCTAAGAGTAGTTGTTTAGTGTGGGTTTGTAGAAACTCGTAGTATTAGGAGGCAGGTTGTCGAGAATAGTGGTAGAGAACGTGCTTCAGGAAATCGGCATACACGACACTTGGACGCGGGCAGACAGATTTTCTCGCGACTTTTATGCGACACATAACATTATGACAAGTATAAACACACAAAAAGACTTGAATAGAATTATTTTAATTTGATACTGATATATATTTAATTACGATGTTTTATGTAACCTGAATTTATTTGTTTATCAGCCTTCAGATTGTTCAGTTCAGTCCTGGATCTGATTCTGACAAGACGTTGTCTTGGTTTATTTAAAATAAACGTTCTTTTATATAATTAGTTTATTATTTTATTTATCGTGTTCGTAATCGTAATATTTTTGGGGTTTATCCGAGATTTGAAAAGTGAAAAATAAAAAAAAATGCATCGAACGCCAATAAAAGTTCTATTTTATATAAGAACGCGATCACAAACTACAACCGATAATCAAGAGATTGCGATAACTAATACTGTTACTACTTGAAGAAACATTAAGATACATATATACAGATCAGAGGAAGAAGAAATTTTAACAAAGGAGTTGCGTGTACGTGATGAACAAATATCTGATTATCAACGTCTCATTCAAGAATCACAGGCTAATTCCGCTCGAGAAATTCATCGATTGTGTCAACAAATAAACCAGCTAAGTCAAACTCCTCCATTAAATACACAGACTCCTACACATACAATTAGGTTGAATGAGACAACACCTTTATATTCTGATTCAACTTATAATTTTAATATTGACAAATATAATGGTTCATCTTATTTTCGTACTTCTTGAATCAATTAGTTATTCCACTCTTCCATACTAGAATTCAGAAATTTGGAGAAGATTATTCAATATTAGCAGCTGATATTAAACGTTTAGCAATGTTAGTTTATTCGGAATGTCCTCGAGAAGTACAAGATAAAATTGCTTATTCTCAATTTATCACACCAATTTTTAATAAAAATATAAAAGAAATACTTCAGTTAGAAGAAATTACTTGTTTAAAAATAGCTTTAATTCAAGCTAAAAGGATAAAAACTATTAAAGATCAAAATAGAAATTTTAATAGACAAGAAAACTTTAAGTTTCAATACAACTCAAATTATAAAAAAAAACAACAAATTATAAAAAAATCAATAAACAACTGTGATGTCCCGAGCGGCACCGTTCACCCCAAAATTTTTGAATTGTTTTATTTCTTCCTCCCTCTTTGCCGCAGAGCATTGCGCTTGGCCGGGCCGAGAGCTCGCAGGAGTGTGACGATTCGGCCAGCGCCAAGTCCCCCATCGTCAGCGCGACGATGGCGATAAGGCCCGTGCGCGATACTTGATCGCAGCGGCGATCAGCGCGTTTAATTTTAGTTTTATATAGAACCTTATGCTTTTGTTTTGTTCGCCTTTAGAATAAATTTTATTTCGCAATATAGCTCGCGCGAAGGCGATTCTTTTCCTCCTCGTAAAGGCGAGAACGATACTAGAATCTGCCGCCTACGGCGAAGTTGGCTAGCGGGTCGACTTTCGTCGATTCCCAGCGCCTTCCCGGGCCAAGCCGACTGCGCTGTAGTTTCAAGTATCCAGGGAAAGCGCAGGAATAACGCAAGCGCGGCGCAAGTCGAGACCGACTCGACTTCACCTCGCTGAATATATACACGATAGTGACAGCCGGTGTAAGCGGCCGATGCTGAATTCGCGTCTGCCAACACGTAATCCGCGCCATGAAGGAGAGGTAACGCGATGAGTCAGAAATGCTGATCAGACCCTTGCTTTCTTGCTCCTTCGCGCGGCGACAAACAGGTCGTTCTCGAAAACGCCGGCTAACATCTCGCCGAGCGGCGACTCCTCCGGAGTTTGCAGCTATCGCATCAACTGGCCAACGCGTGTTGAGCGTTTTTTTTTTCGAAGCCATTGCGAGTACAATTTTGCGTGTTTTCTTTTTTTTTTCTTCATCTTTCTTTGCCTTTGGTTCGCCACGATTGCGCCGAGTTTTATTTGTAAAACCTGTGTTTGTGCTTCATCCAAAAGCCTTGTGATCACATCAGATAAGTAAAGAAAAATATAGAAATGCAGATTAAGTGGTGTGTTGAGTTTTTATGTATTTGTTTTCCACACAATTTGCACTCCATCCTAGTTCGCCGTTTCCGCTCCGCGCACGCGCAGCCATGCAGCCACTAGCAGCCGCCGATCCAGCCGCGCAGCCCTGCAGCAAGCACCGGCGAACGCGCCGGTCGCCGTCAGCCAGCCTCTCAGATAAGTAACGACGACACGGCGAGCGAACGATGCCGAAAAAAACCGTAGGCAACGACGGCGTTAAACGTTTTGTTTGGCTTAATTCAGGCGAGTGGCTTAAATCGAATACCACGCGCGCGAAAATTTCGTGTCCCAGCCGCTCGGGACGTAACACAACAAATTATAAAAAAATGCTATTCTTGATATTTTTGTTTAATTATTTACAAAAATAATTTTATATATTTTTGCTCTATTGTTGTTTATTAAGAAACAGTTTCTATTATGATTATTCAATGTAATCAAAATATACGTTCCCCAGAATAAGAAATTTGGATTTTTTGAAATCCATAAAAACTGAAAAAAAAAAATTTTTTAGAAACCTTATTTCACTCTAAATTTATGTTTTTCACTTCAAAATACATCTTTTACTTTTTTAGAATTATTTTCTATCTTTACTATTTTTTGAGATATTTGGAAATGAAGAAAACAATCAATTTTTTACTAGTATAATGATAACTCCGTTAAAAATGATTGTATAAATTTGCACGATTTTTCAATCTGCACCAACACCGCATTTTCAGTCTGAAAGCATAAACTTTCAAATACCATTTAGATTTTTGAGATGCGATAATCGGTTCAAAAACAATACGGAGTTTTATGAGGGTTAAATTTTTTGACTTTTTTCTTAGTTTTTAAATGTAAATAAAAAAAGGAAATATATTTTTTTTTTAAATGTAAATATACTTTTCTAAAGCTTTTACTTCACAGAAAGGAATGCCGTCAAAATTTGGAAGCTGCGATATTTTTTCGCAGATGATATAAACCTTTCTTTCTTTTCAGATTTTTGCCGAAGGATGGCAAAAGCATGTGAAGGGGAGTGTAAATATAATCAATAATAATAAAGAAAATCAAGTCTGTTCGAAAATTTCAGAATCAAATAATCAAATTCCTCAATTTTTAAACGATATATGTGAAAATAACTTTCAACATTTAGAATCTTTAAAAAAAGAAATTTTTTTTACAACTTTTAACTGAATTTCAAGATATTTTTCAAGATGATAATATTACAGGATAATGTACTCTTGTCAAACACGAAATAAAACTTATAGATCCTTTACCCATAAAACAACCAGTTCGTCATTTTCCATTTTACATACAAAAAGAAATTAACTTCATAATTTCCGAAATGCAAAAACAAGGTATTATCGAAGAATCTTCTAGTTCTTGGTGTTCTCCGGTTGTTAAAAAAAAAAATAATAAAATGGTACCTAGTGATTTTGTATTGATTTTTGAAAATGAAATAATAAAACGATAAAAGATTCTTATCCATTACCTCAAATAGATCGAACTTTAGATAAATTATCAAGACAACCTAGGGTTTTCAACGTTATATTTAAAAAGTGGATATTGACAAATTAAAATTTGTCCGGAAGATAGAGAACAAACAGCCTTTTCAATTGGTAATGAATTATGGCAATTTATTATGTTATGGCTTTTGTGTAATACTCCTGATACTTTTGAAAGATTAATGGAAAAACTTCTTCGAGATCTTTTAAATAAAATTTGTTTAATTTATTTAGACGATGTTATCGTTATGGCTAAATCTTTTGATGAATTGTGAAATCCGTAAAGCTGGTTTAAAATTAAATAAAAAAATTATTTTTTTCAGAAAGAAGTTGAATATAATAATTGGTTGGCCAATTCCTTTAAATAAAAACAAGTTAATATTTTCGTTGTAATATGTTCTTATTGTAGACGTTTTATAAATAATTTTTTTTCTATTGCCAAACGATTTTATAATCTAACAAACAAAATAAGTAAATTTAATTGGGATACTAGTTGTCAACAAGCATTTTCAAAATTAAAACATACTTTATCAACACCTCTAATTTTAACTTTTCATGTTTAAATATTCCATTTACATTAGATACAGATGCTTCAGGTCAAGTTCAAAACGGAATAGAACGAATTATCGGATATGATTGTCGGGTTTTAAATGAAGCTGAACAAAATTATTGTGTTACTCGTCGAGAATTATTAGCAGTTATAGAATTAAAAATTTATTATTAAAAATTAAAAATTTCCATTATTATTTATCTGGTAAACTTTTTTTTATTAGAACTGATCATTTTTTACTAACATGGTTTTCTTTCTTTCTTTCTTTCTTTTAAAGATTTAGATGGTCGATTAGCAAGATGATTAGAAAAATTAGGTCAATATGATTTTAAAAATCTTCATCGCAAATGAATTCTCGTGCAAATATTGTAGTAATGTTGATCATAAATATTCTGTTGGTTGAATCATTTTTGAACAAATATCTAAAATTGATTGGAAAAATTATCAACTTCAAGATAATTCTATTCAAACAATTATATGTTTAAAAAGAAAATAATAATAAATCATTTTTTTTATTATATTACTTCAACAGATGAATCAACCAAGATTTATCTATCACAATGGGAATCACTTACAATTGTTTAAGATATTTTATATAAAAAAAGAATTTCTTCAGATCTTAAAACAGAAATTTTGCAACTTGTAGTTCCCAAATTATGTATTAATTCTATTTTAGAAGAAGTTCACGATTCTCCTTTTGGTGGACATTTTGATATAAATAAAATACTCCATAAAATAAGAAAAAGTTTTTACTGGTCTTATTTTAAAAAAGATGCTAAAACTGGTGTCATTCATATTTAATTTGTGTTACTAAAAAAGGTAAAAAAACTAATTTGTGTTACTAAAAACTCCATTAGCTAAAGGTCATAATGAAAATTTATAATGTACCTTTTGAAAAAATTCAAATAGATTCTATAGGTCCTTTTCCTATTTCTTTTTTAGGAAACAAATATCTTTTATTTGTAAAAGATTGCTTTACTAAATGGGTTGAACCTTTACACCTTTCAAATATGAGAACTAAAACTATTGCAAAAATGTTTGTTAATGAAATTATTTGAAGATATGGTGTTCCTCTTAAAGTTCATACTGATCCAGGTCGCAATTTTGATTCTAATGTGTTCGCGACACGCCCTCATGGAACTGGGTTGGGATAGTCGGTGATCAGTCTTTAACGTTTCGACTTTCTGAGGCCGCGTGTACAACTATTATAGTATAGTTTGGGCCGCTACTATTTTCCTCCGTAAATCAGTGACGATTAATAAAAGAAGGAAGCCACGTAGCAATTAAACATCTTGGATCTGTTGCTGACGTCAAGGCCAGCAGTCGAACAAATATTTTTATTTGTGAATTAAAGAAAAAAATAAATCTACCCTTCTGTGAAGGCGAGTCGCTCTTTTGTTATACAGGGGACCGGGTTGCATAGCGACAAAATATCAGTTGCTGTTTTCTTCTTTTTTCGTTCAGTTCGTTGACTGAGTCGAAAAGCAACGGAGCACCTTGTCATTAAGATAATAATAAAATTTTTACAATTAATCATAAAAGATATTGATGTTTTCCTTGATTTTAAATCCTCCCGGTGCGTTACGACCATCCATTGGTGAATCTAATGGTCATGTTGAACGTCAACACGACATCGCTGTTTTTTGCTGTAATTAATGCCTCTCCGACGATCACCACATGCGGCACACAGAAACAATCGTTGTCAATAATAGTTTTTTTTATATATGTCCAAGCTTACTGGATTATTTTTTACTTGGATTTTTTTTTACAAACGTATCGTCCAATTCGACAGAATCATTACTCTGCATCAATCCTTCGATCATATTCCACAAATCGACAGCTGTAAAATTTTTAATTGGACGCATTGACAGAAATTTTTCCGCTACTTATCGTGATTCCTACCAAAGTATCCCGTTCACCGACCTAGAACAGATACTCGTGGATGTCGTGAATCCCTTATTCCATCCAGACCAGAGGATTAAAATTTCTCGGTTCTGGAGGTAGCACTCGCATTGACAGATAATTTCTAGATACTAGATGATAAATAATCCTCATATTCAGCGTGCATGCGGTGGGAATTGTGCGCGTCGGGCAGCCGTCGATTGTGCAACATCGCAACGGCCGTTGATACCACTAATGGATGCGAAGAAAATATAATGCGGCGGATTGATAGGAATTAATGCTATGGAATAAGGGCAGTAGACTTCTAAATTGTTTGATCAGGTACTCGTCAGTCATTTGTCTCACCGCGTATCTGCAACGTTGGTCGTTACGTTGTTCATTAAGCATGCCGCGAAATTTCTCTGCACGAAATTTCAAACACCGAGCACAATAGTCGAAAAACTGAAGATCCGACATTTTTAGTTTTTAACATCACGCGAACAAGTTACAGGAAAACAAAAATAAACAACGCGTACCGCTTCGAGTTACGAGAACGAATGTACTAGACGAGCGTATCGGACGCTCAGATACTGTTACAGGCAGGTATTTTTGAAAGCGAGTACGATAGATAATCTTTAAAGAATTAACTGTCCGGCCTGCGAAACGCGTATAAGAGGTGTGTTCAAAGTTTGCCGGATCTTCTAAAAATTCACCTGCAAGATATGATTGCAAGGTAAGGCGCAACCTCACAGCGGTACACATTCCGCATAGTGCGTTAAAGTACTCGACGAACTTGCATCGCGTCGCTGATCTGTATATCTAGGACTAATCGACAATATCTTTTCATAACGCTGCTGCAACCTAACTTTTCTTTTCAACGCCTTAGACACAATATTAATGTGGGAATTTGCTGGATGTTGATTCTACACCCATGATAACGCTCCGAGTCACAACTATTTTACATTTTAACATCTTGCCAGTCACTTTCGGCTTTCCTCACAGCAGACTTTATCTTTCTGCTACAGTCTACGTTTGCAGATAGTACGTTTATCCTTTGACCGTCCGAGATACGATATCGCCATGCTTACAGGATGCTAACAATGTGTTGCACGCCTTGCACTTACCGCTTCGAACTTTTATTTTCGTCTGTTGTACAGGATCTCTCCAATAAAATAATGATCACCTGCTTTACTTTTTCTCTCTCTCTCTACAAATTCGATAACTGTTCCGCGCTCTTAGTTCGGGAAGGTTTATAAGCATGGTAAGAAAGAGCCAGAGCTTCACACGTTTTTCTTTGCTCATTGAAGTCGTAGTTCTCGTCGACAGCGTCGTACTTTTCATTCCTTTTTTTTTTTTCGAAATGTACGTAGAACAAGGGAAAGTAGTAGTATCTCCGCTCAGCAGACTAACTGTGGTTCCGTTTTTTCTGAATAAGTCAATAACTGTAACGATACAGCGTGGATGGATGTGCTCATCGATCGAGACATACTCTTAAAAACATGACTGTACTCATTGAACGCTTGAAGTCTCTTGAACAGATGAACGTCAACGATAGCAGCGTTTCATTGACAAATAACCTTTCGACGCTATCTTCCTTCAAAGTTGCTTTCCCCGCAATCCAAGATTTGTAAACTTATCAGAATTTTATTTTTTAATTTAAAGTACCAAAGCTGCATTTTTAAAAAATATAATTAATACTTTTTATTAACAGGATTTAGAAACACCGCTGATTATCGAGAAACATTTCCACAACAAAAATTATCTTCACTGTCGGTACCGACCGTAAATCTTACAGATGAGCAAACCCGTTTGTATTCCTTACCGGAACCGATCGCCAAAGTTTGTAAGGTTCAGCTGAGGATCACGGCTGAAGTACTTAAAAATGCACAAATTATTGAATGAAAAAGAAATAAGCACGTTTATTTAAAAGAGAAAAATAATGCACTGAAAGTGCCCGTTGCCGCTACGGGATTTAACGGGCAATAGTCGCGAATATAAAGGAGTCGCGACACTTCTATCCTACATGCGAATACGCATATGTTCCGGCACGATCCCGTCAGGAAGAAAAGAAAGGGAGGGTGCCTGGCCCTCGTAACCTATGTCGTTGTCACTCGCTCGCTACTCTGCACTTCACGCACGCTGGTTGCCTTCCTCACACGGAATGCCGTCCGTCTCCTAGGCGCGAGCTCCGCTTATCTTCTTGCGGAGCAGCCGAATTCGTTCGCTCGTAACGCTGACATGGATCGCTCGGGGCGACTGTAATTTAGTGCTGGACTCAGCTGTGGCCTCGAGGTAAATGTCCACGTCTGCCCCGCCTCTTGCAGGTCTCGCCCGGAGGAGTTAGTGGAAATTAGAGAGAAGGGTCAATACAGGACAGCAGAGTACATTCATGCAGTCAGGCTCGCTGGTAATTCCTTACTTCGTTCTCCTTCCGTAGTCTGTCAGCTGATAGGGCTGCTCTTGATTTTCAGAGTTTGGAATAGTTCTGAATCCGTTGCTGACTCTGACTCTCCTTGCTATACATTGAATTAGTGAAAACTTGTGTTCCTTTTATTACTCTATTAAAATTAACCTTTACAGGGCCGGAATACGCCTCTAGGCGTAAGGGGCTATAGAAAAATGCGATTTTCAAATTTTTCAAAACCCCGGCCCTATAAAGGTTAAGGAGAGCCTTATTGTTTCCATAGTAGTTGAGGTCACCATATGACATTTTGTGGCAATTATTTTTTTCTATCTTTTTCCTGGTGGTTTGGTATTGTCCTGGTTTTTATTTTGCTTCCATTTTCTTCTAAAATTTTATCAATTTTGGTAAATATTTTCTCTATTGGTTAATATCTCTTTTTATTTATTTTTTTTTGTATCCATATTCTGTTCATTAACAAAATCTATATGGATAAGGCCTTTTAATTTTGGATTAATAGAAAATACGCAGTTTTGGTTACCAGTCAATTGTTTAGGTGCTATGCATTGTATAATATTGTTTAAATGTATTAAGGTGTCGAATAGTGTATTCGCTAGACTAATAGTTTGTTTAATATTGGTAGAAAGGTTTAGCATTTTGTTTTAGTTGAAGTTAGATAATCGGCTGTGTGTTCTATGATGCTGCAATTGACATTTCCCACGTGCACATAAGTATGTTCTTACGTCAAGTATCATTTTCCAGAAATCACACTGTTCTCATGGACTTCCAGTGTAGAACAGGGATTGATACTGAAAAAGATATTGTTTATTATGCTGTTGGAAGTTAGTTGTTTAATTTGTTTACAGTTGATTTTTTTATTTATATTTGATTTGCTTGGTGTTACGGATCTTCCTGTATCCACTCTTTAAGTTTGTTTTTTAGTTTATTTTTTGGCAATCTTTTCAGATAATTAGGTAATTTGTTGAAGTTATATATGGCCCTTAAATAACTACTTTTGTTACTAATTCTTTTATAATATTTTGTTATTTGAATACTCTTATTTTTTGTATTACTGATTGATGAGCTGTATTTATTACTTAATTTTTCATAGAAATATTGTAATGAGTCAAAAGTAAACTGTTGTTCTATATTCAAAGGTTGTTATGTACGAATTGGTTTTTGTTTATTATTTTAAGGATCCTGTTTTGTAGAGTTTGTAGATTTCTTGCTTTGTTAGTGTAAGCTCCACCCCATGTTATTATGCCATAAGATATAATACAGTAGAGGGCATAATAAATCATTATGAAATTTTGCAGGCAGAAAATTTTCGATAGTTTCTGAAAAGTAACTCTTAAATATTTTGGTCTTTTATAAATGTCTATAATATGTTGCTCCCATCTCATATTGCTGTCAAATATAACTCCTAAATACTTATTGGATTCAGTTCTATTAATGTTTTTATTTTGAATACAGATGTTTAGATTTTTAGGTATACTGTTGCTGTTATTTCCAAATTCCATGTAAATAGTTTTGACAATGTTTAGTGATTATTTAGTGATTATTTAATGATTTATTTAATGGTAGCCAATTTGATATTTTATTTAGATATGTGTTCATTTTTCTTTCAACTTCATGCCTTGCTTTTTGTTTAACTATTATTACTGTATCGTCTGCATATGAAAGTATGGAAAATCCTGGTAAAATTTTTAGCATGTCATTAATGTATATGATGAAAAAAAATGGTCCTAGTATCGTATTTTGAGGAACTCCTGTATCATTGGGGTTGAAATCACTATTTATGTTGTTGACTGTTACGGATTCTTGTTATCCTTGTGATCGCGGGGGTTCGTTGGTGTCACTAAGAACGTAACGAAATACCTTCTTATTGAGGATGGGATTAAGAGATTATTGAGGATGGAATTAAGGCTATTAAATAAATACTTATGGATACGTGGATAATTCGCTCGTTTATTGTCTTCTTATCGCCTCGTGAGAGAGATGGCTTTCGTGGTCGTCGGGCACCGTGGCGCCATGGAATTCGCGCGCGGTCTTTCGTGATCGTCGCGAATGTCAGAGCGACGTGCGGACCTTCGCGATTGTCTGAGCCCCGAATATTGGTTCGCGCCTCCTTAAATACCCCCTTAATTATCCAGAGTAGGGAAGTGAGCCACTTCCGCGTCCAGAAGTTTCGCCAGGTTCTTGCGAAACGCATAAATTCTTCTGTGTTAGCGTTCCGGTTTCCGAAAGTGCATTGTACCTAATCGCGCCTCATCAGGATCCGTAACATTGACCTGAACTCTTTGTTGTCTGTTTTCCAAATAGATTTTAAATAGCTTATCCCAGGCGGCAAAGATAATCGGGTTGAATAGTTTAAGAATTCTTGAAAAGGTTTCTATTAGAACTCTTTTCCAAGAATTATAAAAGAGTTCTTAATGAACACATTGTATTTATTACAAATTAATTAAGTATTATTTTTCTGTTTATATTTTGATCAAAAAATAATCATATATGTACTCATGTGTAGAGTACATAAACACTCGTATGTACTCATGTGTAGAATACATAAACACTCGTATGTACTCATATGCAGAGTACATAAAATATACTTATTGAGTTCTTAGGCGCAGGGTCTACAAATACTACGAAATGTTCGTAAAGTATATTATAAGTGTTCTTTTTGAACTCTCATGACATTTATTTATGAATATATTCTTTGTAACCGTAATTCGTTAGAGCGGCGATGACTCAGTCGGTAGAGTATCGGACTCGTAACCGGGAGGTCCCTAGTTCGAGCTCGGTCTATACCAAAAACTGAGAGACACCACTGTTTACAAGTGTCTAATAACATCAAAAGCTCACGTGGTTCGAATCTCACGTTTAAACGTAAAGTCCAGTTGCGATGTGCACCCGCTCTCCGTAGGTGAGCCGGGCATACAATACCCCTCTGACCCTGAGGAGCGGCCGGTAGAACGGCGTGGGAGTACCAGCAGTGGGTTTTTTTCCTCTGTCCCCTTTGCTAGGGAGCCGCCGTTCCTCGTCTGCACTAGGAGACTAGGGGGCGATATGCCCTGGCGGACACTCGGCGAAGGGAGTATATAACTATAGGAGGCAAAGCACAAGGGGCTTACTTATAGACTACGTGCGAGTCAGCACGTCCCCGCGCAGGGGCCCACTGGTGCGCCTCCGAATAACAACCGACCGACCGACCGACTAAACCGTAATTCGTTAAGAGATCAGGATGAGTTCATACAGTACTCGTATAGAAGACTTTCTAATGAGTATTAGGAATTCTACAAGAATGCTAATTTCAGTACATTGTTTTAAGTAAGAAAGGATTCATGAGTAGTTTGTAAGTATTCTGGCAGAGTTCTTTATGAATGCATTATAAAATTTACAAATATTGTAACAATCGGGTCTTCTATGGGGTAGGAGGAGGTGTCCCGGTTACCCCTGAACTCAATACGTTCAGGAGTACTACTCGCGAACCGGCTCAGTACGCCTGTTACAACCCCTAGCTGTCACGCTCAATGCGCGCACAACTCTAATACGAAACGAGCTCAATGCGCTCGCAAACCCCTTTACGCGGTACTTTCAATAATAATACGGATTTTTCACTATGCGAGGATAAATAACTCAATAAATAACTTACTACACTTGTATTTATATTAAAACTATTCGACACTTTTATTAATAATGAAAAAGAAGTTAAAAATAAAATAATACAAAAAAAAACAAATTCGCTTAATCTATCGAGCGCGCTCGTTCGGTACATCAATAGGGCTTCGTCCTGCCCTCCGCATCGGTAATTCTAAAAAACACAGAAAAAGAACATACACTTTTATCGCAACGCAAATATCGATTCTCTACAGATCGCGGCAAGCCCAATTGTACGCACTCATTACGTGCGACAATCTCCCCTTATGGTTGGAGCTCGGCTCAGTGCGCCGAGTGGACTGCTCGCGGCAGTCAGCTCCCGCTCGCTCCGAGCCGCTCGACTCGAGGCGCGCTCGGTGGGAGAGACCGGTTGTCATGACGACGTCTTCCCGCGGGTGGGAAGGCGTCGCGTAGTGGGGACGCTCGGGAGCACACTTGCTCTCCGGCCGTCGCGGTCGCGCTAACGCAAGTATATGCTAAATATACGCGCGTTGCGTACCGACTTAAATTTTGTAACAAAGCTATTGCTCGCGCTGTCGAGCAATACCTTGGCCTAAATATTGGCTTAATTCTAAAGCCCAACGTGCAAGACGACCTGCTGGACTATCTATACTATTCAGCCACTTTAACGCCTGGTGATCAGTCAGTACAGTAAAATGACATCCGTCTAAATAATCGCGCATCTTCCAAATTGCCCATTTAACTGCTAAACATTCGAGTTCTGTTACTGAATAATTCTTCTCTGCTTTGCTTAAAGAACGACTAGCATTAGCAATAACCTTTTCGTTTTCTCCATCATTCTGTGTTAAAACTGCACCTAGCCCTTCTAGACTTGCATCTGTTGGTAAAGTGAACGGTAAATTCCAATCCGGATAAGCGAGGATTGGTGCATTCGTCAAACATTTTTTAATTTCTAGAAATGCATGTTGTTGCGCATCTTTCCATTGCCACTGTGCCTTTTTCTTCAAGAGATCTTGTAACGGCGTTGTCATTGTTGCAACGTTCGGTATGAAACGCCGATACCAAGAAATCATTCCTAAAAATCTTTTTAATTCTTTCGGATTATTTGGTACTGGTATTTTCTGCACAGCGGCTACTTTATCTGGATCTGTTCGTACTCCGAATTCATCTACGACGTGACCCAGGTATTTCAATTCTTTACGGGCAAAATTGCATTTATCCCAATTCGGTTTCAGATTTGCATTCTTTAATTTCTCGAAAACCATTTTTAGCCATTTCATATGCTCTTTGAAGGTTTCGGAAATTATTATGATATCACCAAATATACGCGCGTTGCGTACCGACTTAAATTTTGTAACAAAGCTATTGCTCGCGCTGTCGAGCAATACCTTTGTTACAATATATTTAATTATCCTATTGAAAATAACCAAGTAATTTTATGACCTTGGTCTATTACTCATTTAACTGTGGAATTAAGTTAAATAAATTTCCTGAAGTTATATTTGCTTAAATAAATAAACAAAAGAAAGAAATTAAATAGTATACGGATCGCTCTTAAGCCACCCTCGTATTTAGCTACGATGCTTTTAGATTAAACAGGAACAGTAGGAAACTCGAGATGGATCATTTAAAATTAGGAAGAAACTTTATTGTCTAATAATTAAATATAGAATTACAAAATGAAATAAGATTATGTTCATTGACCTGCACTCGAGGGTAGTCATTCCCAATCTCCCGCTCGCGCGCGCTCTTCGCGCTTAGCACGCACGGCGGCGCAGCACTCACGCATGCGCAATCTCATACTCTAGGACAACGCAAACACTAATGGTCGCGCACGAAATTTAAACAAAGAATCTAAACGCAACATCCTCCCACCAATTGAGATGAATACGTTTTCATCAATTGCCTTCATCTCAATTTTACAAATAACAATTATTTTATGATTCTAAATAATAGAAAAGAAATGCAAATTAAATATAACTATGTTTTTCAGGAGGTTTGCTTACACGGCCACTCCTGGTAACGTTAACATTATCAATCTTCTCAGTCGCCTTTGAAGAATCCTTTACAAATTTCTTGTGGAGGTTTACATTTGATTCGATTGCTCCGCTATCTGTCGTGAAATCATCACTCCTATCAGTAACATTAACTCCTAAAAGAAAAATCCTCTGAACTGGTCTGATAAGCTCGCCGGTGGCCGTTTGCAAGCGCACAACACGCACATTTCCGTCGACGCCGGGAAACAATGCTTTAACCCGGGCTAACGGCCAATTGATACGTTTCTTATGCTCATTCTCTACAAGTACTACATCATTCACCTTTATTTCATGAAGAGCTCTTTTCTTTAACGAAACTTGTCTTAACGCACCAAGGTACTCGCTACGAAAACGTTGTCTCAAGGATTCAGCTATACTTTTGCGATAAGCATATTTTTTATTAAAATTTATTGGGTCAATTTTATCTAGATCAACAACGTCGATTTCTTTGATCTCCTGTAGGAACATTGACGGACTAAGACGTACAATCTCTTGATTATTGTCCGCTAGAAAAGTAATAAGTCTAGAGTTAATTACCGATTCGGAATCCACTAAAACCTTTTGCATTTCCTCGTAGCCTAAATAAGTCCTCTTTAAAAAACGCCGTAACAATCGCTTTAGAATCCCATTGAACCTCTCCCAGAAACCTCCCCACCATGGAGCGGGAGGCGGATTAAATTTCCACTCTATTCCTTCGAGAGCGAAGGTCTTAGCTAATTTCTGGTAATCTATTTTGCTCAAGCAATTAGACAATCCGACAAAATTGGTCCCGTTATCTGAGTATATGGAGGAAGGTCTCCCCCTTCGCGCAATAAAACGCCTCAGCGCCATCATAAAGGTCGGTGTCAATAAACCGGAGGCCAACTCGAGGTGCACGGCTCTGTAAACAGCGCATGTAAATAAGCAAGTCCATGCTTTTTGACCACCCTTTAAATACAGAGGTCCCGCATAGTCGACTCCCGTAATTTCAAAAATGGCAGCATCCCTCACGCGGTTCAACGGTAAAAGTGCAGGAGCGGCTTCCACATAAGAAGAGTCATGACGATACACTTTTGAATAACCGCACGGATTACACGTCGGCAGCCGAGAACCCAATACTTTTCGCGTAACGCGTTCAACGTTATTTCTGTACCCGCGGTTGTTAAACGATCATGTACATCCTTTATAATTAACGGTACAATATTATCATTTCGTGATAAAACGATCGGGCATTTAAAATCAAAAACATCATCTCGTAACAAAATCTTAAAAGGAGAGTCTCACTTGTTCGGGTCGCAGATTGGCTTGAACTTGTGAGAATCTCATCGATGACTTATATTAAGATACTACCTACAGCCATTTATACCTTTTTTAAACGACTTATTATAATAAAAAACTACAAAATGCTCATAAATTTCTAAATGTAAGCAATTTTTTTATTTTTTTTATTAGTACTACTTACCAAGTTCTAATGTGCATATACAATCTCACTAGTTATATAAATGATTTGTAGTTGCTGGATTGCGTTATTCTTGCCACCTAAAAATATAAACAAAGAATATATTTTTTTATTTAAAAAAATATTTTATTTTAACCTATAAATTAAATAATTTTTACCTATCTGATTTAATAATGCTGGCTAGTTTGATCTGATATTTATGTATACCAGCTTTAATGATGCAGGTCGCTGTAACTGAAGATTGTAAGTCACTGTAAAATCTTTGGACACAACAGCTGAAAAACTTAAGAATTGATATTAATGTTTAATTAATTATTTTCTAAAGTAGGTAAATATAGATGGATAAGATAAGAAATTAGATCCTTTAAACAAATTTCCGCAAGAAAACAATGTGATCACTGATCGTAGACTTTTCGATCACGCCAAACTGTTATAAACATAAATCAAATTGTTATAAACATTAATCACAATGTAAGCGTCGGACGCCTGCAGAAAGAGGTTAGCTGCTGCAGACCATAGCGTCCTCATGTATCAGCTGTCTGTATTTTTTTACAAATAGTTCGGTAAATTTACGTCTTCTCACTCAAAAGTTTCTCACAAGAGAGCGTGATCGAAAAGTCTACGATCATATTGTTTTCTTGCGGAAATTTGTTTAAAGGATCTAATTTCTTATCTTATCCATCTAGATTTACCTACTTTAGAAAATAATTAATTAAACATTAATATCAATTCTTAAGTTTTTCAACTGTTGTGTCCAAAGATTTTACAGTGACCTACAATCTTCAGTTACAGCGACCTGCTTCATTAAAGCTGGTATACATAAATATCAGATCAAACTAGCCAGCATTATTAAATCAGATACGTAAAAGTTATTTAATTTATAGGTTAAAATAAAATATTTTTTTAAATAAAAGAATATATTCTTTGTTTATATTTTTAGGTGGCAAGAATAACGCAATCCAGCAACTACAAATCATTTATATAACTAGTGAGATTGTATATGCACATTAGAACTTGGTAAGTAGTACTAATAAAAAAAAATAAAAAAAATTGCTTACATTTAGAAATTTATGAGCATTTTGTAGTTTTTTATTATAATAAGTTGTTTAAAAAATGTATTTTTCTATACAGAACACTATAATATTTGATATTGTATGATTTTAGGTGGAAAGAATTTTTATTATTGTAATTACTGTAGCTACTAGAACTAGTGCATCGTTCAAAATGCAATCTCAATGTACGCTGTAACTATTGAGTATTAGACTAAATGGCTGTAGGTAGTATCTTAATATAAGTCATCGATGAGATTCTCACAAGTTCAAGCCAATCTGTGACTTGAACAAGTGAGACTCTCCTTGTTAGTCTTTAAGCGAATTAATCCAGGGTCGTCATAAAAGGGAGAAAGATGTAAAATTTGTAAGTCATCTAGACCCGAAAAAGAATTATTTTGAACAATTTTAAGTACGATTATCTCAGTATCTTTTATCTCCTTACTAGTTAAATAAGATATAGTGCAACGCTCTCTTGCTCTACAGTTAAGGAGAAATTTTTATCCAGGCTGTAACACGAATGATTTTAATATAACTAGAATATTTTCCAAGCTAATACTTTTCAGTCGTCCTTTGAGAAAACGTGTTCATTAAAGTACAGCTTCCCTTAGTTTTACCTTTTTTCTCTTCCGAGCTTACAGTTGTTTCATCTATCTCATAACGATTTTCCGGCCAATCACCTTCTTCTCTACGCAACCGAGCAGGGCCTATCAACCAACACGATTTCGACAATTGCTCCGCCGTGCATCCGCGTGACGGAATACCTGCCGGGTTGCAAGTGCCAGGGACGTAACGCCACTGGTCCGCGCTAGACAAAGCGAGTATTTCTTTGACGCGATTGCTCAAAAAAACATCCCAGTTACACTGCCGTTGGATCCACGATAACACGGCCGTAGAATCGCTCCAATAAAATACATTCATATTTTCGACTTTAAGCGCATCTCGCACATTTTGAGTTAGTCTTACTCCTACACAGGGTATTAAAAAATGAACTGGCACGACCAGTATATCCGTGTTCAGAACAACATTCTAAGCACTTTTTCACTTTTAGCATTTTTCAGAATTAGGGATAATTATGGAGTTACTGTTACTTAAAATCTACGATAATTATCCAATCAGCGCCCGATTTGACGATGAACCCCACATGACTCTCCCCGCGCGGCCCATGCTGCTCGAGTAAACCCCGCCTACCAGCGTCAGCTAGAGCTCTGATTGGCTAATTATCGAAGTTTTTGATTGACCATAACTCGATAATTAGCCATAATTACAAAATATGCCAAAAGGGAAAAAATGCTTAGAATGTTATTCTGAACACGGATATACTGGTCGTGCCAGTTCATTTTTGAACACCCTGTATTTGCCGCCATCAATTCGAGTCGCGGTATGCTTTTCTTTGCATCTAACGTTTTGTAGCTTATTCGCGCAACTCTATTTTTTGCTTGCACAAAATAAATGTTCGTTTTATTGCCATATTGTACGCGTAAATACAGAACGGTAGCGTAAGCATTTGCACTCGCGTCGCAAAACGAGTGAAGAGTCATACTTAAATTACGCGTTAATATTTAAATTACCCAAAAAGCAACGAGGTACAGAGATTTTCTCTAAATTTTTTAATCCACGCGCCCACTTAAGAAACGATCCTTTGAACACGCGCTCACTTTATCGTCCCAGGATAAACGTTCCGATCAACTGTCTTGCATTAAAAGTCTAGGCAAAAGTATAACAGGGCATACAAAACCTAACGGATAGAAAATTCGATGTACAAGTGACAAAATATCTCGTTTTGTTATAACTTCCTTTTCATTAAAATTATTAACACATGGTATTTTAACAGACAGGTGGTCGGTCACTTTATTCCATACAATACCGAGTACATTTGTTTGAGTATTTTCCCCGCGATCATGGGTATACTCCTACCCTCGCAAATCGAATTTAGCTTCTCTCATTACTGTTTTCGCATCGTTTATAAAACTATTTAGGCGCTCAACGCAATTAACACTCGCTATACAATTATCCACATAAAAACTATTTGCCAGTCGCGATACATTCTCCCGAAAAGAAATTACTCCCACATCGCTGGAATCTAATTTTTTAATCACATTTTTTAGATGTAAACTAATAACAGCCTTCAGAATAAATGGACTCGAAGAAAACGCCAAAAACGACTCGACAATGTCAAAAAATAACAATTTTTCCGTCGCGATCGTACCATAAAAATCTCAAAAAATTTCGATCGTTTGGATCTACGCTTATTTGTAAAAATGCTCGTTTTATATCGGCAATTACACCGATCTCACATGTTCTAAAGCGCTGAAGTATCGCCGGTACTTGTTCGATTAAATTCGGTCCTATATTGAGACATTCGTTCAACGACGGTGATTGTCGATCTTTCGCTGATGAGTCGAATACCGGCCGTACTCTCATTGTACTCTGCTCCTTCACGACCGGCCGGTGAGGTAAATAAAAATCCCAGTCTCCTTCCTCTGCAGTAGGCACACGCTTGATCACACCTTCGGCTAGCCACTCGTTGAATACAGCGTCGTAGTCCCGAAACCCCTTGAGCTACCACTCTTTTTGTAGCTGACGTTAACCGTTGCATAGCCGAGGGTTTGTTGTCCTTTAGCTCCGGAAGAGCTTCTAGCCATGGCAGTTGTACTTCGTAACGCCCTTCACTATTAACGGCCACTGTTTTGGAAAATTGTTCGTTTAACTCACAATCGCGTTCTTTAATTGATTTACATTCGATTGGGTCTTGAATGCCAAGTATGTCTAAGCTCCATAGATCAGAAATTTTATAATTGTTTGTAAACATCGTTACGGCCATAGCAGCAACGTCGAGCCTTTCTTCCTCGCGAGGAACTTTTCCGAAAAGTACCCAACCGAAACACGTTTCCATTGCATCTAAGCCACACTTCAAATTAAAAATTCGACCAGTATATAATTTTCCAATAACATCTGATCCAATTAATACGGAAATTTCACTCTCATTAGAATCTAAATCATTAATTTCAATATTTTTTTCTTTAAGTTCTTCGCACCATATACCTTTCCTTGGCTTCTTTATATCGTCGCCGATAATGTTCTAATTCATTGCTAAAAAATTGCACTTGTAACCGTCATCTAATGAACTCAAGCGTATTAAATATTTGTTATGAATAATAGTCTCAGTACGTTGTCCGCCGAAAAGTGAATGGAAAGAAACTTTATTTTCTAATAATTAAATATAGAATTACAAAATGGAATAAGGTTATGTTTATTGACCTGCACTCGAGAGTGGTCATTCCCAATCTCCCGCTCGCGCGCGCTCTTCGCGCACAGCACGCACGGCGGCGCAGCACTCACGCATGCGCAATCTCATACTCTAGGACAACGCAATGGTCACGAGCGAAATTTAAACAAAGAATCTAAATGCAACAAATGCTTTACAAGCGATCTGAGATCATTTTTATTATCTACTGTGGTGCATTTAAACTAACAATACGTGTATCAAAATATATTATTTTAACACTAACAAGGAGAGGTCATCAGATCCGGGTGAGGGATTTACCTCAAATTGGTTGTGGTGACTCTTAATACCTCAATTGGTTGTAAGCTTACTAATTAAATCCTGCGCAACCAATAAATATTGCACATAAAAAGGCCCATAAAAATACACTTACGATTTCATTAGGCTCGGTGGCCCTTAGTAAATGATAAGCGCCTTCCATTTGATAATTTAAATATTTCACCCGTTGGCATAAATTGTAAGATTTAGTAAATGCTTTTATATCAGATCGCATACGTCTCCAAAAAAAAATTATTGCTCAAATATGTAAATAATTTATATGAGCCGGCATGCCCAAATTGTTCATGCGCAACCTTTAATGTTTTATTGACTAGTGCTCGCGGCAGATATATTTTCCAACTATTCAAATTTTTTATTTTTATGTACGTGACATTTTGCTCGTTTAAAATTTCTAAATTTTTTGGGCTTTTTTCTTTAATAATACTAAAATTTGATCTGTCTCCTGATGCACCGCCAAATCACGTAAATCGCTTATGATTTCACGTCTCATAGTTATCTCTGCAATCAATGCTATGGAATCCCCCAGAATAGATTGAACATAATTTCAAATCAAGTGATTCGGGAGGGATTCACATGATTGGTTCGGGAAATTCCTACTAAAAAATCGGCGACGATGTTATCTGCCTCTTTACAGTGACGAATAATAAATTTATATTCCGGAGTGCAAAAATCCATCGGATTAGTTGCGCACTATCAAACGGTGAGGATAAAAGATAAGTCAGCGACTTGTCATCCATAACGATATCAAACATGGCTCCTATTAAATAATATCAATATTTTAGCACGGAATAGATTATCGCTAATAACTTCTTCTCGGTAGTTGTATATCTGCTTTCATACTTTGTTAGCACTCGACTTACTAACAAAGTAATTCGCGCATTGCTTTCAGAATCAATTTGATATAAAATGTCACTAACGCCAACGTTGCTGACATCAGTTTGTAGGCAAAATTTTGTATCAAGAATAAAATGATTAAGCGTAACAGCTCGCGTAAAATTTTCCTTTCGCGCCTCAAATGCCCGAGTATAATCTTCTGTCTATTTCCAGCGTTTTCCCGTTTGAAGTAGGCCGCGGAAAGGATCGACATAATTCGCATATCGCACGCTAAAACGCTGACATTAACCACATACCCTTAAAATCCTTGCAGTTGCTGGTTATTCGAAAGAATTGGAAAATCACAAATTTTTACTAAATGCTCCGGGTCAGCTTTAATTCCTTCTTCATCTAAAATAAATCCTAGAAATATCACTGATTTACAAAAAAAAAATATGACTTTCCTAAACTCAAAGTGAGACCCGCTTTACGAATACAAATAAATATTCTGTCCAAATGTTTGAGATGTTCCGCTAAAGTTCGCGACGCAATCAATAAATCGTCCACGTATACAGTGAGTAGATATAACACTTCCCATAAGGCGACCATTAAAGCATGAATGAATCTCGGCCCTGCGGTACTAAGACCGAACGGAATCCGTACGAATTAATGTAGTGTAATAAATGTAATGTATTTTCGGGACGCTTTCTTTAATGGAATCTCGTAATATCCTTTTACGAAGTTGTCGTTACGCATTTGTCGAAAAACAATTAGCGCCCTCGTGCTTTTGTACTAATTCCCCAATACGCGGCGGGCATTCCCGTTTCTCTTTTCCACTACGTGTATCGGATTAAATTATTCACTGCACGAATATTCTATCATACTTTGCTTGAACATTCTTTCTATTTCACGATCAGCAGCCTCTTGCTGTTGCAGCGGAACTAGATATGCTTTTTTAACGAAAGGCTTATCAAAATTTGGTTTAATTTTGTGTTCATAAACTCGAGTAATTAATAAATCGTAGACTATATATTTTTCAGAATAATCTAACACTTGAATTTTGTCAACATAACTCGCAATTTGGACATCTATCGTAAAAGCTCTATTTTCAAAATTTATTTCGCCTTGTTCTTGCATTTCTTTAAGTACCTCAAAATAATTGTCTTCCACTCGCGCACCCCCCATACTTAGTGCTTGAACTTTTTTTTATGGAAACAGGTATTTAATAACAATATTTTTAACCCGTAACAAGCCGGTAAATTATTAGCGACTTTCGGATGATACTCCACCAGATCCGATGGAATTAATTGGCTTTAATTTTAAATGATACATTTTTAAAATTAAATACACAGTCGTGCGTTTTTTAAACCAGCGTCTATAATTACATTAGAAGATATATCGGGTGCAACTAATAATGAATGATCAATATTTAGTTTCTATATTTTGTAACGGGGTTGCCTATGACCGATTATCTTGCGGAGGAGACCTTTCTCCACAAGATTGGTGCAATGAGGCACGTGCGAGTGCCCCTCGAGGTCCTTACCACGGGGTGCGCGCGAGCACCCGACGGCGAACACACGTCGCCGCGGCCCGTGTACAATGCGAGAGTACGCCTGTACTCTCGCTTTTCGTACTCGCGTGCTGATGCGCGAACGCACTCCTCGCGTTCGCGTGGCCGTCGTCCTCCTCGACGACAGCTGATGCCGGCCGCTCAGCTCTACGGCAGATTGGCGGTATCCGGGAGGTTACGGATGTGAAGGGTTTGCCGAGTAGTCCCGCGGACTATTCGGAAGAATAACGCGGACAAGTAAAATGCAATTCGGAGGCCTTTATTGCCTCCGTAAAAGAAAATTACAAATGCTTCGATCGCGAGTGTTAGTAGATTTCGGGCGTGTGGGCCGACTGCCCCGAACACGCCCGAGTGTCGCCGAGCGGAGCCGCGCGTCCTCGCCGCTCGCTTCACGTTTCATTTGTAGTCACTTTCATTTTAGCTTGCTACAGTCAATGAAAAGGAAACTGTATTACAGAGTATTAAAGTGTATTACTGTGTAATTGTATTTGTGTAAATAAAAATCAATTAAACTGTTTCTGTACTTAATACAAACGTTGTGAATGTAATAGAATTTTACTTGCTGGTAATTATAAATAAAGCACTGAATTTAATTAAAAGGGGAGATCTGAATTTATTTACAAGTGAATATGAACAACTAAACGGGGAAGTTAATACGACTATACGGAATCAAGGTCGCCAGCCGCGAATTCGGAGTAGCGACACTCCGCAATACCTGCCGCGTGCACACATCGAGATCGACGCTGGTAGGAGAAGGAGAAGATATGGGAGTTGAAGAGACTATCTCGCCCAGAGCGGTTGCACTCTCACTCATTCCGTGGATCGGCACTCACTCTCGCTCTGAAATCGACCTTGAATTCCTCAATCGGCTCGCCGATTTGATCTGAACCTGGTATACTAAGTATTATTAAACTGTATAACCATTAATACTGTTAAAATCTTAATAAATTCTATTTTATAATATAGGATTAATTTTGATTGTATTTAATTTCATATTAAAATCGATAAATTTTCATTAAAATGAATAAGCTTAAACATTATTAAAAACCATACTAATTAAATTCGATAAATATGGATTTAGATCATATATATACATATATATAGAGAGAGAGGGAGAGAGAGAGAGAGAGAGAGAGAGAGAGATTCCTTTATTCGCCTGTGCAGGCAAAAATTTACATGTACAAAACATATTTCCTTTGTGAGAATTATCTTTGACGTTATATTTACAAAAGACAAAAGACAGCCGGTGATGTAGTCTATTTACAATTAAATAAATAAAATAATAAATACATACATAAATACTGGAATTATTACAGATATTAAAAATATCACAATCAAGTTAAAAAGATATTAAAAATATCACAGTCAAATTACTTGCGTAGATCTATGATTCACTGGACCAGTGCCCAGCAGAGTAGATAAAATTTGATATTGGAGGTTAGGGATCTATTGCCAACAAGTGCTGGCGCAGCATCCTCTTAAAAGCTGTATAAGATGGCAGGTGGCGGATAGGAGCAGGAAGGGAGTTCCATAAGCAAGCTCCCTGTACTTGGAATGCCCTGGCTCCAGTTTCAGTGCCCGCTCTGGGGATGTTCAGTTCCTGCGGTTCACCTCTAGCAGTGGCTCTCGGAGAGTACGCGGAAAAGAAATCAAGTAGATAACTCGGCTCCCTCATTCTAATAATTTTGTATAATAGCAGTGCTGTGAAGTACAGCCTGCGGGAGCTCGTTTTAAGCCATCCCAATCGCCTCCTGCAGGGGGAAATGTGATCATCCCTCCTAACTCCGTAAACATATCTCACACATGCACTGCTTAGTCTTTGCAGTCGGAAAGAGAGGCAGGCGAGGTATCGCGTCTCCGCGACGGCGCTACTGCCGCCGCGCAACCTCAGGTACGCAAGGGCACCCGGATTGCGAGTTCGCGATCGGATCGTTTGCGTATGACAGATGAGTGTTAGAGAGAGAAGGATATTAGGGACGCGGTGAAAGCGGAGGTTTGCGAATTAAACCGCCATTCTGGGAATAGGTCTTGTACCGACGCCTTGTTCACTTAGATTTGGTTTTCTTTTGAGTTGTTGTAGCAGTTTCGTAGGGTTGTTTAGGAGGTTTTAGTAGGTTAGGAAATGTGTAGATTGTTGAAGTGGGCGGTTAGTAGTAGTAGGCCGTTGAGTGGAGCTGTATTATTAAGCGGATCTCGGAGTGATTGCACAGCATCTCGTCGTAGTTGTGAGAAAACTGGCGGTTAGAGTCGAAAGTTACGGGTCGGTACAGACGCGCGCGCGCAACCGTTTCCTGAACACGACAGTCACCACACCTCGACAAGTGTATTCAACGATCGATTAAATATATTGGACTTGAAGTGAAATGACGAGTGTGGTTAATTGAGCGCGTCTGCTCATTCACCTGGCGCCCTTAGGACAATCGTGTATTGGTGTTTCATTTTCCGCGTGAGATAAGGGTTGGTTTTTTGGTGTTAGTATACGTTAAATTGAGCGAATCGAGTGCAGCCCTTGGTCCACCAGTGAATAGTACGAAGGCATTGAAATACTATATCACAGCCTTTTAAACCAAGCTAAGACCCATTATTTAACAAATTCAGTAAATTTCACATTTGCTTGAATTTGCTCTGGTTGAAAATAATATTTTGAACTTTAAAATTTCTGCTTTTATTAAGGGGGGGGGGGGTATGGTATATGCACTTTGAAAAATCCGTTTTTCTGGAAATTTTATATTTCGAAGTATAGATCCTTAGCAATATTTTCCCAAAATTTCAAGTCATTTGAAGTAAATGTCATTAAGCTAATGAGCTGCGCGCCCCGCTCCTTCGAACCGGCCGACAGCGGCCGAGAGCGGCAGGTAGATATCGGAGTAGTTGCTCCGTTCTTGTTCAAATTTTGAGGCGTAACCTTAAGTTCTATCGGTTTTGAAGGTTGGTAAACACAGTGGTGTCCTAGACATTCAGTAGCTCAGATGTATATTTCGTGATTTCATCAGTTATTCTCATAATTTTAAAGTTATATTTTCAAGAAAAAGTGCCAAAAAAAATTTCGAGAGAGGAGCGAAAGGAGCATAATAGAAGAATATACAGGCCCAATAAAAGACCAAATCCAAGGAACAACAAAGAGATTGTAAATACTACAAGTGCATCGGACAAAAAAATTTTTTGCTAGTATTTACAACGATTTCTACTCTTGTGAAATGTGCAATCTGCGACGGCAAAATTCAATTTAAATCTTGCAAAAAGGAAGGTCTTGGTTTTGAAATTCAGTTGAAGTGTGAGAACTGTACAAAGCCACTATATATTCCATCAAGTAAAAAATTAGCCGCATTTATGAAATTAATTATAGATTTACTTTTATTATGCCTTATTAAGTTTAGGCTTAGCAGGATGTAACAGGTTTTGCGGTCTTATGAATTTTTCAAGCAGTTTTTTAACCCCTTCGTTGGCATTGACGCGTTTACGCGTCAAATTTTTTCGTGCCAATGCTGGCATTGACGCGTTTACGCGTCAACTATTTTTTTTTCTATATAACCCGCTCCAAATTAGAATTCGAGCTACACTCGGGGGTTTTTGGGTACGCTGAATCCGAATCTGTTGTCAAAATCAAGAAATTCAAAATGGCGGCGTCAATATGGCGGACGAAAATGTGAAATTTTGCTCGATTTCAATAAAAATTGGTATTTTGGGATTTTTGTGGTCGCTGATTACGAATTTAATCTCAAAATTGTCAAATACAAAATGGCGACTACAAAATGGCGGACCAAAATATGAATTTTTACTCAAGAAGTGAAATTTCCTGTTTTTGAACGCTATTTTGAATTCGCCATTCCGTGTTTTGTAATTTTCTATTTTTGTATTTCGATCCGCCATTTTGTGTGCCACTATTTTGAATTTTACAATTCTGAAATTAGTTACGTAATCAGCAACCTCAGAAACCGTGAGGTATCTATTTTCACGCAAGTTGGGTTAAAAACTCATATTTTGGTCCGCCATTTTGTAGTCGCCATTTTATATTTAACAATTTTGAGAATAAATTCGTAATCAGCGACCACAAAAATCCCAAAATACCAATTTTTATTGAAATCGAGCAAAATTTCATATTTTCGTCCGCCATATTGACGACGCCATTTTGAATTTCTTGGTTTTGACAACAGATTCGGATTCAGCGTACCCGAAAACCCCATAGTGTGAATTTTCAGAGAAAAAAATTTTTCTGCCAGTTTGGGCACTTTTTGTGGATTTCCTTCTGCCAACGAAGGGGTTAAGTAAAATTGTGTATAATTCATACATAAAAAAAAGAATGCAAATAGTAGCAAATAAATTTTACTTTTCGGCTAAAGCAGAAGAAAAAAAAAGAAATATGCGATGAAAGTGGAGTGCAAAATACTAGAGATTTGACTGTTTCCGGCGATGGCACCTGGCAAAAGCGAGGCTTTTCTTCATTATATGGTGTTGCTTTATTAATAGGATATTATACTAGAAAAGTTATAGATATTTGCGTGAAAAGTGGTCACTGTCAAATGTGTAAAACTTGGGAGAACAAATTAAATACAACGGAATTTTAAGACTGGCATGCCAAGCACCTGGAACGTGGTGAATGTGATGCAAATCACACAGGACCAGCAGGAAATATGGAAGTATCAGCTATAAAAGAAATCTTTCAACGATCTGAAGAAAAGTTGGACGTCAAATATAAACATTACATTGTCGACGGCGATAGCAAAACATACACTGGTGTAATTCAATCTTATCCACATGGCGAAGATTTTACAATAAATAAAGAATGCGTTGGTCGCGTTCAAAAAAGGATGGGCAAACGGCTACGTGATCTCATAAAAAATACAACAGTAGACACATAAATAAAACCTGGAAAAAAAGCTGGACAAATTAGAAAAACTAAAAGTCTATCTGGAAAAGGAAAACTCACCCGCAAAATAATTGATAAATTTACAGTGTACTATGGCTTAGTAATCAGACGAAATTGTGATTCAGTACAAAAATGTAAGATGCGATTTGGGCGATTTTTTTCCATTATAAATCAACGAACAACCTAGCCTCCCTTCAAGGAATGGAAATCAGCGTCGGCCCAAGTGCTCATGAATTTGTCAAAACAGCTGATGAAACGAGAATCGACAAGGCCGGAGAAAAAGCTGCGCTCCAGACAAAAGAGGCTAGAATGATGAAAAAAATGGAGCAAAAGGAAGCCTTGGACATTGCGAGTGCCGCAGGAACCTTGCTCTATGGTGCTGGCATCGACGATTCAGTGTAAGTGTCAAAAATAAACTTTTTTTTAACAATTTTCGTAGCTTAAAACTTTAAACGCGTTTTTCTCGAAACGACATTTTTGAGATCGGTGCACGCGATATCTCAAAAAATTCTGTACCGATTCGATTGAAATTAATCATAGTTTTACAATACATATTGTACTAGGTCGCAACGTTCTCTTTTTTTTTTTTTTGCTCGAGACCGATTTTATAGGTACCAAATGGCGTCATTTTTAGGGTTAATTTCGTACTTTTCGCTTCAACGAACCACCAAAAATTAAAAAAAATATTTTTAAATAAAAGGACGACGTTACGACTTAGATATACTTCTACATTAATAAAATTTTTTGTTTTTTTTTTTGTTTCAGGTGATTTGCTGCAGAGTTATCGCGTGAACGGGGAAAAAAATGTTTATAACATAAACTTTGTTATCTCTTTACTACGGGCGTATTTTTTAATATTTTGTGATATGAAATTTACTGTTTATTGTTTAAATTTTACTTAAATACATGGAAAAACTTTAGTAAAAAACTTCATTACTTTCTTAAAAAAAATTCATGTAAAAATGTTTTTTTTTTACATCCATTATAACATACCCCCCGCCCTTAAAGTCGGGAAGCAAGGCAGGGGTTCAAGTTAAAAAAAAATAACACTTTTACCCTTTAAAAACTAGTTCAATGTCAAGGTCGCTACGCTACTCCAGAAATGAGTTATGAAACTTGAATAAACCTAAAAGAGCGTAGGAAAAGAATAAAAGTGGAGACGCAAAGTGTAGTACTCATCGAAAGAGGCTAATAGCAAAGATACATAATTTCTGATACATCGTGTGTGTGTTTGCGTGCGTGCGCGTGTGCGTGTGCGTGTGCATGTGCGTGTGCGAGTGCGCGTGTGTGTGTGTATCAAATCGTATACTGTGATTAATTAACATGTATAATTTTCTACCTAGGTTTCCAATCAATCTGCTTCAATTACACCATATTACTACTCATCAAAAGAATTGTGTTTATCATGGCGAAATGTATCGTACTATATTGATAGGAAAAAGAAAACGAATTATTTGAAACGATTTCTCAGAGGCGAACAGATTGAAAATGTCCGGATATTAGATAAAGGTGATACTTTTTTATTTATAAATAATTTACTTATAGCAAAAGATTGATTGACATTTATTAAATTCATTGATGCTTATTATTTATTTTATTAGTTTATGGTGCAGCAAAAACCGGAATGTTGACTGCGATCATTGGTCCGAGGTAGTATACTCATCTGGTGTTAAAAATTAAAAAATTTAGATAAATAAAATTAAAATTAAATAATTATTTTTTAGTGGAGCTGGAAAAACAAGTCTTTTAGCAACTATTAGTTTGCGAATCAAAGGTGAGTTTCAGGTAATATCTTTAGTAACGTATAAATGTAATATGCTTTTCTTCAAACGCTGGCCGGAGAAAGTTGCAGTTCAAAAGCCAATTGTAAAAATGTCTAACGTAAAGTAGGATTCACAAACAGTTTAGGGGACATTTTGACGAAACGTTTTGGAAAAATCAATTTTTTTTTAGCACTCTTGTATAACTTTAGCGGTACAATTTATTTTGTCTTATTTTATCTTGAGTAATGGTACTTTTAAAAAATTTTGACTGGCACAACGTGTAGGCTTAATGGGTGTATCAATTATCGTAGTGTTTAGCTTAAGGAATGGTGGATTGAATATCAGCTTCCTGTATTATCGACCCATATTTTCAACGGCGTGAACCATTTTTCTCATCAATTACTGTACAGAATTGTGCAAGATTTTGCACTTACTCCAAATCAATTGTAGAATTGCAGCCAACTCATATCTTGGTAAAATATTAAAAAAAAATGTTTCTGCCCTCCGGCCGGAAGGTGTCAGCTTCACAGCACTGCACGTAACGAACTTGCCACCTTCTAGCACCGTCGAGCAGAAATAAAGTATACATACCTAGCACATAAATATACCCAAATAGTATACATAATGAAATGCCTTAGATCACATGTAATTGTCAACCGAAGCGAAGCCAAGGTAGACAAACATGTAATCTGCGACTTTTTCTTACTATACACGACTAGCTACGTAGTATACAATATCAGTTGGTCAAATAGTATCAAAAAATTGTTTAAGTCTAGTACCAAAACAAGTCACCAAACTATCACATTCTGTGCAGATATGAAACAGATTGTTTATTGTATATATCAAAATTGTACTATAAATTTCAGGTAAAATATTGGGCGAAGTAATGCTTAATGGAGAATCTGTTGATACCGAATTAATGTCTCGAATGTCAGGTTTTACGCCACAACAAGACTTGGCTGTAGAATCATTAACAGTACAAGAACATATGGAATTCATGGTAAGACTATCCGAAATTTAATTCTCTCACTAAATTTTTTAGTTTTTAACGTCACTCCATTTATGCACCCATGTGGTGAATCAGTGACGGAAGTCTACGTTATGGTTGTGAAGAGTGGACATATAAACGTATAGATGTGCTTGTAACAATAATGAGGAGTCATCGAGATTTGATTCAGCTCAAGTAATTACAAATCTGTTATTCTTCTGATTGAACCGTCGTAGGCTTCAATCTCTGGTTTTCATACTATCAACAAGATATTGTTTACGCGATTAATGTCTGTTTTATTATATGCATTTATTATTTACTTGAGATCTTTCAGTATAATTAAAATTATTTTTATTTCAGGCAAAAATGAAAATGGATAGAAGATATCAGCGGACATCTAGAAATCATCGTATATCTACATTAATAACGGAATTGGGTTTGTTGAAATGTTGTTTTACCAAATTATCTCAAATTTCTTGCGGAGAAAGAAAAAGGGTATCTTTGGCTGTTCAGGTAAGATTGTAATTTGTGCACCTTTTCCTAAAGAAATTTTGGATAGCACTTTTTCCAATGCTATTTTGATTTTTTTTTTTTTTTTCTGTATTAGTGACTTCTCTTTACATTGAAAAGAACGGAAAGTACCTTGCAGAATTAAAACTTGATATAATTGAGCTGTGAGGGAGTTTTATTTAATTAAATTGTTGAGGACTATGGAAGGGAATTCAATGCCGTCGAACTGTCCTGCAATGTGTGTGTTGCGCAGGTAGGCTCGATGAGACGAAGAGAAAGGAAGAAGGAGTATTACCTGGTGCTCAGGTCCGGGGCTTGTATGTATGAGAGAGAAGCTGACGAAGCGCGAGAGATGTTTGCAACGGGAGGTAGCCCGACGGTGCCGCGACAGTGCATGCAGCCGAGGTGAGAGGCGGCCGCTCAGCTGAACACGGCCGCCATCTTCCCTCGACCACGCGACAGCTGCGACGAACAAGGAAGACGCCGTCGAGGACGTCAACCACACTGACATTCATCCCACCAAACACACACACACGTCACGTACACGTATTACTCTACACGCGGCGAGGTTCGCGCAGACGCGTCTGTACGAGAAAGCGCGAGCCGGTCGAGCACGTGTTGCTCGGCCGGCGGAAACTGAGTAGGCGTGAAGGAGGGGCAGCGCACTAGGCCCGAGATAGACAGCGCGCATGGTGGGAGAGAGAGCGCACGGAGCGAGAGAGACGGCGCGCTACGTGCGAGTGAGAGAGGATGATGCGCGCGGCCATAGGAGCGTGAGAGAAACGACCGATCTCCGCTCCTATGTATCGTAGAGTAATGAAAAACGGCGCGATCGACTCGGGGTTGCCGTGGCTCTCATGCCCGATACTCGCCATCGCCAAGGCGAGATGTCGCGCCATCGCGAGGGCGCTAGTACCGCCGTGCGACCTCAGCTACGTGAGGGCGATCGGCGCGCAAACCTGCGATAATGTATATATTTTGGGTAGTAGAGAGGTATTTTATTTCTTTTGTAATGTGTAATGGTCAGTACGAAATTTCCCATTACTTTTGTAATATTTAATGTGTGACATGGCAGTTTCACGGCCAGTTATGGAACTCCGAAAATCTATGCCATTGCGAAGAGCCTCACCAGGAAACTGGATAGGACCTAATAAAATCAGGACGCAATGCAGGCTGCAGTCAGGATGCACACATTTCCTACTTTAGTGGCTCTAACTCATCCCTTCCCGTTGGTCCGTTATCCCTATAAGGTCTTAAGGAAAGTTCCGAATCGCGCAAGTACACAAGGTACGGCGTTGAAGATCGATCAGGTGATCAACCGCGAGCGTCGCGCGACGTTAAGCGTCGACGTTCGCTCTCTCCGGTCCCGGCGGCCGTCCTGTGAGGATGTCTGCCCCCCATCGCTCGAGACTAAGAACCGACAAGGCAAGCGGCCCGCCGGCCGGAGAGCCACCGAGATATCTGGGTGAGGCTCGAGGTGTGCATATCGAGGAACCTGAGGTCGATTTTGGACCGAGAGAGATACTGCTGTTAACGGAATGAGTGAGAGTGCAACCGCACTGGGCGAGGTAGGCTCTTCAACTCCTGTTTTCTCCTTTTCCTATCGGCATCGATCCCGATGTGTGCTCATGGAAGTAGTGTGGTGCGTCGCGACTCCTAATTCCCGACTGGCGCCTTCAAGTCTCGTATCGGCTACGGACAATTTCAGTGTATCGGTAATATAGCAAATAAACTTTATACTTTATTGCTTATTTCACAATCCGTGTATTTCTTAGTACGTCAGCCCTGATCCCCAGCTAAACGTTACAAATGGTCAACTCGAAATTTCCCATTACTTTTGTAATGGGTAATGGCCGAAAAAAAATTAATATTACATTTGTAATGCATTAACGGTCAGCTCAAAATTTTCCACTACTTTTGTAATGTTAATGGTCGAAAAAAAGTTAATATTAGATCTATAATATATTAATGATTACCTTGATATTACGGATTATTATTATTAAATAAATAATAGATAAATAAATTGTAATGGGGTTATTGCTTCTTATTTTGTCTCGTGGAGGAGACTATTTTGTCCACGAGACAGGTGCAATGGGCACACACCAGTGTCCCGCGAGGTCCTTACCTCGGAGAGCGCGCGAGCACCCGACGGCGAACACACGTCGCCGCTGCCCGTATACAACCCGAGAGTACGCCTGTGCTCTCGCTTATCGTACTCGCGTGCTGGACGCGAGCGTGTCCCTCGCTCACTTTTCTCACGCTCACTCGTCCCACACTCACTTCGAGTAGTCCCGCGGACTACTCGAAGAAAAGACACGAATAGATGTAGGAGGCCTTTATTGCCTCCGTGAAATAAGTTGCAAAGACCCCCGTCCCGGGGATGTTAGTCGAGATCGGGCGCGTAAGCCGAGTGCTCCGAACGCGCCCGAATATTGCCGAGAGGAGCCGCGTGCGAACACAAACGCGCGCACTCCTATGAATTCTTGGCCGCACCGAGAATTCACCGGCCGATTGCGCGACTCGCGTACAACAATGTTTACGTGGAGCGACAACTTCGCTCCTCGTAAACAAACGCACGAAATAGGTAACAGGCCGCCTGCCTGCTCCGCGCGGTTCACAAACGGAAACTCGAGGGGAGGGAACAGGCCGCTTTCCCGCTCCGCACTGGGAAATTTCTAGCTGACCATTAATGCATTACAAATATAATATTAATTTTAGTCAAAAATATTAAGGGGGCCAGCCTGGGTTAAATTGAAAAAATTACACTTTCCAGTTTAATAGGTATAACAATTGTATTTATCACTTTTGTTTGCTGGAACTTTTTACACTTTAACCACTCGCACAATTTACGCTATTCGCGCGACACGTAGCGAATGCGACCTCGGGCACCTGCCCTCAGCCACGACGTTTTCCTACGTTGCGGCTCTTCACCGAGAACCGCGATTCCCACCGCACGGGAGTCCGCGCCTAGTCTATGCTAGAGAGAGATAGATAGATAGATGGATGGATATTCCTTTATTCGCCTGTGCAGACAAAAATTTACATGTACAGAAACTTTCGTGTCAAAATTTACATGTACAAAACATATTTCCTTTGTGAGGATTATCTTTGACGTTATATTTACAAAAGACAAAAAACAGCCGGTGATGTAGTCTATTTACAATTAAATAAATAAAATAATAAATACATATATAAATACTGAAATGATCACAGATATTAAAAATATCACAGACGAATTACTTGTGTAGATCTATGATTCACTGGAGCAGTGCCCAGCATAGAGAAAGGGAAATCTCTGGGCCACGATGCCCACGAGCGCGCGTAAGACGACGCTACGTCTTGGAGTAGAAGCGGTCCTCGACTCCTCGGCCGGTACTCGCCCGCAGTCTCGACAGAAAAGTGAGTCGGCCAGTACTTACGGTGCGTCGGACTCTTGCTCGTCCACGGCCGCTCGCCTTCGCACCTGTTGTCCGGCCGCCGCTCGCTCGCTTACTCTCATCCGCTCCCGCTGCCTCGCTCGTCGCCACCACGCATCCGTCGTCGTTGACAGTTCGAGAATCTTTTTCGATTGCCCACGCCAGCTCGCGACGACGCGAGGGTACCCCGCAGTACTCCGTGTCACAAAATAAATAAATAAATGTATATATAGAAAATAGATGGATGGTGGATGGGTGGATGGATGGATGGATGGATGGATGGATGGATGGATGGATGGATGGATGGATGGATGGGTGGATGGATGGATGGATGGATGGATGGATGGGTGGATGGATGGATGGGTGGAACTTTTGAAATTTTGACACCTTACTTTACTTTATTTATTTATTTATTAATAATCGGAAATTTCAAGCTAACCATTAATGCATTACAAATGTAATATTAATTTTTAATTTTTTTTTGAAATTTATATTTTGGAGTTCTAGAAATATCCTAGTTAGCAATTGCAATTATATTTTAGAATATTATTTAAATTTTAGCTTCTGACTGAGCCTAGAGTGTTATTCTGTGATGAACCGACAACGGGTTTGGATAGTTTTGCTGCTATAAATGTAACAAAAATATTAAGAGAAGTAGCAGTTCGCGGCTGCATTGTCATTTGTTCGCTTCATCAACCTGCTTCTGGATTACTTGATTTATTTGATCAAATTATACTACTTTCTTGTGGACGCATAGCATTTCAAGGGAATACATCAGAAGCGTTATATTTTTTCAACAGGTAATATTTTTAATAAATTAATACTGCAAAGATACAATTATATTATTTTTTATACTTTATTTTATATGGCTGCAGCATAGGTATACTTTGCCCTGCCGTTTTTAATAGTGCAGAATTTTTCGTGAAACAATTATCAATAGATAAAGGAAGAGAAAATGAAAGTCAGAAAAAGGTAATTTTTAAGATTAATAAAATTTATGATCTCCCATTCCCTAAAAATATTACATTTAGTGACTGCGAAACGAAATGAAACTGATATTGAACCGAAATTTACGTTTTATTCCATTCAAAGTGGAGGATAGCTTATTCAGGATGAAGTAGACATAAACTGGAAGTTTAAAATTTTTTATTTTGGTTCTTTTTCTTAATTTTACCTATTTTAAAGAAATACCCCATATAAGATTAATTGAACGGCGCTTTCTTGTTAAATACTTTTCATAAGAAAAGCCACAAATTTACGAGTTGAGCGCCTTTGGCCTTTGATTTTTTAATATAAAGAAAGTATCATTTTAGTCACTCAGTTGCTTAAAGAGAAAAGTTAGAACTACTGAGCTTGCAATTTCGCAATAATGCATTGTTTTTCGAAGTAATGTGTGAACGACTTTGTTATTTCATATAATGGTCTGTTTTAATATAAAAATTGAATAAAAGGACTTATCAACGTTTATGAGTGGAACGCCCTTTTATTTTAATATTCTTTAATTTAAAAAATAATTCGTGTTAATCGGTCGAATGCTTAAAGTGTAAAGATGGAACTACTAACCTAGACAATGTTAGGAAGGGTACGATATCCCCTTATCAGAATGCTTAACTATTATAAATCTATAACTACTCTCGAAAGTATTATAAATCTATACCGTAATGACCAGGAAGTGTCCTGCAATTTAATTTCTTCTATAATTAGTGATTTTAATGATTCTAATGTCTGTAGGAGCAAGGATATACAGCACGCAGGAATAGACTCCGTTTACGCAATAAATGTGTGACATTCCCTACTGCAAGAAATCACGCGATAAGTCAAGTGATATATCACGTGATAAATCATGCCAAAACGTCATCTGACTATGGTAGAAAAAAAACTAAGTCCGAATTTCTAAAAATCGGCTAAGTCCATCACCTGAAAAATTTCTAAGTCCTAGAAAAAAAAATTTCGCGACTCTTTTGTGATGTACCACATAAAGTTACATAAACTACATTAATGCCCACGATAAATTTATCAAAATTTATCAAAATATATATAAATTAATTAAATATCTGCAGTTAATTCGCCAATTATATTTAATTGATATTAAAATGTATTGTAAAATTCATTTCCAACTAATTAGGTATCATTTATAGTAAATTTGTCAATTAAGTTCAATTGGCATTACAATGTATTAAAAGATCTATTAAAATGAATTAGAATCTATAGTAAATTTACCAATTCAGGTCAATTGGTTAGAATTTATTAGTTGAATTAGAATTTATTGGTAGAAGTTTATTAAACTCAATTGCGTACCTACTGTAATTGTGCTAATTAAAGTCAATTAATACTGAAATATATTAAGATCAATTCATATTCAAATATATTAAAGTTCATTAAAATCAATTAGATATCTACAGTAAATATGTCATTAAATTCGATTGGAATTAAAATATGTTAAGATCTATTCAAATCAATTGATTATTAATAGAAAGTTCGCCACTTAATATCAATTGGCGTTGAAATATATTGAAGTCTATTAAAAACAACATTGAAATAAATGAGTAAATAGATGATTAAAATCAATTTAAAACCAAAATCAATTCAAAGCCATGTGACGCGAGGGTACTACCGTGTACCTGCGTCGACGGATGCGTGTGCGACCCGAGCGCGATTAAGGGAGTCGAGAGGAAGCCGTCCATGTGGAGGAAGTACGAGGTAGCAGCCGAGAACGAGTGTAGGCTGATACGGTTGTAAGTACCGCCCGTAGATTGTGTTGCGAGTGCGGGCGTGTACGCGGCGAGCAGTCGAGGAGCGCCTCGACTCTCGAGCGGAAGTTTTCGTTCGTCGAACGCGGGGAACGTTTCCCCCGTTCTTTTTCTCTCTCTCTCCTTAGCTCGCGATCGCGGACCCTAGTAGTCTAGTAGAAGAGCCGTCGGGTAATTTGACATCGGGACCTCGAGCACGGGCTCGAGGCCGAAGTCGCTGTACATTTCGTGGAACGGGTAAGCAACCCGTTCCCTCGTGTGCGAGCGTACGTGTGTGTACACGTAGAGCAGGCAAGCGGCCTACTCTCGGACGAAAACGTTTGTTTACGTGGAGCAAAGTCGCGCTCCGCATAAACACCACCGGTCGCGGACCGCTCGCGGCTTCGTTCGGCTATACTCGGGCGCGCTCGGGGCAGTCGGCCCGCGCGCCCGACATCTACTAACTTCTCCTGGACGCGGTTACCGTAATTTTCTTTACGGAGGCAATAAAGGCCTCCGATCAGCACTTTACTCACTCGCGTCATTCTTTCGAGTAGTCCGCGGGACTACTCGGCAAACCTTCCTCGTACCTAACCTCCCGGATACCGCCACTCTATCGTAGAGCTGGGCGGCCGGCATCGGCGATTGTCCAGGAGGACGACAGCCACGCGAACGCGAGGGATGCGTTTGTGCAACAACACGCGAGTACAAGAAGCGAGAGTACAGGCGTACTCTCGCGTTGTACACGGGCCGCGGCGACGTACACTCGCCGTCGGGTGCTCGCGCGCACCCCAAGGTAAGGACCTCGAGGGGCACTCGTGCGTGCCCCATTGTACCAATCTTGGAGGAGAAAGGTCTCCTCCGAGAGATAAAAGGTCAAGAAGAACCCCGTTACAGCCATTAAAATCAATTCAATCTTAATGTAATTTTTAGGAATGACTATTGAAGCTATTAAATAATATTTAAATTAAATTATTTTTTAACAATCTTAATTGATTTCAATCAACTATTTTTAGCAGGGCAGTTCAAATATTCAGTGTTGGTCAAGGGATATTGTTATTAGATGGCTCGGTTTCATTTACGAATTCCATTAAAATGCATAAATCGTTGCTCACCGAGCATAATTTAGCTTCTTTTTTTATTTTTGCTATTGGTGATCAAAAAGGGCAAAATACGTGGGCATTAATGTAGTTTATGTAAGTTTATGTAGTACCTTACAAAAAACTCGCGAAATTCAACTATTTATATCGACAGGAAATAGGACAGGTCCAAAATGCGTTAAAAACATGGTCCTATGAAAAATGTTTTTTTCAAGGACTTAGAAATTTTCAGGTGATGGTCTTAGCCGATTTTTAGAAATTCGGACTTAGTTTTTTTTTTTATCATAGTCAGATGACGTTTTGGCGTGATTTATCATGTGATTTTTTTGCAGTAGGGTTACTATATTTTTATATTTGTTCTTGCAATTTTGCAAAAACTTATAACGAATGTATCTTGCGTAAGATATAAAGAAATGTTGCAGTCTGTTTAATTATAAATCAAAGTGAATGTACAGTTTTGGAATTGGGTTTATGAGTAAAAATTGGTAAATTGATTGTTATAATTTTATGTATTGATATGATTGTCATAGTTTTCTGTTTATTTCATAGAGTAATCAACGAGAGATATGTGGTTTTTAATATACATTATGACCGCAGTAGCGGATAAAAAAGTAGATGCATATTTAGCATTTTTTTTATAAAAACGTAATTTATTTATAAAAGTAATTTGATATTCAGTAATCAGTTGTACTAAAGTATGTAAAAAAAACAGTTTTTTTTAATAAATTTTCAAAATGGCAGCCATTTAAAGAACGTGCTTTTTTAAACGCTCTATTACCAGACAAATGACGGACGCAATTTGGACCTAGAACAAAAAAATACGTTATTCTTGATAAAAATTTCTATTCAATAAAAACTTCGAGGTTTTTCAAAATATTTATTTTTATGCAAATGGTAAGCATTTTAATCAACTATCATAAAACGGCTCGTAAATTGAAAGATTTTAATTAACCGAAAATCCGCTATATAAATAAAAATTCGCTCGAGGATGCGAAATGTACTTAGAAAAATTATGGAAATGATTTGTCTGACCAATTCAAAAACTACTGATTTGAGAAAAACGTGATCAAAGTTTGTAACGTACAAATTATTTTTACGCTACGAGAGTTCTTGAGAATCGTTCCTTTTGTAGCTCACGTTCGTCATGACAAACGAACGAGTGTCGCTAATAAAAAGGTGTCTATTTAATTTTTATCTCTTATTTTAATTAATTTTCTCTTAGCTCACATACGTCATGATAAACGTATGGGTTTTGCTATTACGTTATATATCTTATGGCTTTTTGATTTATTTCGTTCTCAGCATTCTCTTTTTAAAACTTTTAGCTCACACACGTCATGACAAACGTGTGTCTGTTACTAGTTAGTTTTAAAAACTAATAGATGCAAAAACTATTGTTTATGACTCACATACGTCATGAGGAACGTATGATTCTTCTCAAGAATAACAGTTGTTCTTTATTATTTGAATTTTATTTATTTCTGATAGGTTTTAGTCACATGCGTCATGATAAACACATGAGTTTTGCTATTGATTAAAACTAAATTGTGATTGGATTTCTTATTAATTTTATTTGTGTTTTTTTTTACTAAATTTTGAAAAAATGATAGAATTTTGTTGTTTTTATAATCAAGAGAGGAATTTCCAATTTTAATTATTTCTCTTGGCTTTAGCTTGCATACGTCATGATAAACATATGCCTATAGCTAATTAGCTTCGAGTCTCGAAAAAGAGTGAGCGGCGCTGTGTAGAGCATCGCCTTTTATAGTCAAAACTAGGCTTCTCCTTCTCTTGATCTTACAATTTCGGCGCTGCATGTTGTGACGTCACATGCCTAGAGTGAGTACATGTTTCTTAAAGGTAATTTCGAAAAGAAGGGATACGCGCTTGTTTAGGAGAGGGAAATGACGCCGAGCGGCTCGACGACGATCGCGGGGCGCTTATCCGCGGGCAGGGGAAGGAACAATAACAGCGGGAATTTTGAAAGATGCAGTGACCTAATGTGTTGATGTGCCTTTGCGTGTGTAAGTAAGGCCTTACAAGTTTTACATGTAACTTTATGATAGTTAGAATTAAAAAATTTAACTTGTAATCATCCTGCACGTTACGCAGGGTAATATATTCGTGGAAAAATTAGGATGCATGTGTGGTTAGGCTAAGACTCACCCGTTGGATACCCTATTCCCGGGCTTCACGGCTGACCCGGCTTGGGGATATGTTTTCTTCTTCACCGCACACCGCTCTGCTTCACTGCTGCTCTGCCTGAAAATTCTTAAACATCTACTTCACGAACTCTGCTGTTTCTTGAAGGGTTCTGCTGAGCGTCAGGCATCTTATAAACGCTGCCGGGTCGAGAATGCTCCGCTCAGGGTAGTTTTTCTCGTTCCCAGGGTATGGGTTTATCCACACTGCCACAAGTATGAGTAAGTGGATGCACTACCTTCAGGACCTGGATTCTGCGACCGTTGCTTCTATCACTATCAATTGTTCGTCGAAATTGTCTCTGCTCACAACCTTAAGAAAACACCCATCAACGTCAACATCACGAGAAAATTTTGATTCTCGCAGGTTTTTAACCGAAACGCTGACGCCTTCTATATCTTGCTCCGCTGCGTAACAATTTATTAATGTTCGTTTGGTGATACTAGTTTTATGTAAACTTCATCCATGTCGTTTTGTCCTTGTATCTGACCTAACTTTATAAAAATTTATGAAGATGAACTTTACCGCTGCTGCTCACTTCGAATATTTATGAAAACAATTCTATTATTAACACGGTTCTAACAAGTATAAGTGACTAAAGAAAAGCCGAGATGCAACTAAATAGCGTTCAGATGTCAAATTTTATTTAGATTAATTTAAGATTTTTAAGTGCGAGATTTTTTTAATCCGCAAGGCTTTGGATATTTAAAAAAAAAGGAGGTAATGTAACAGAGGTATTGCTCATGTTCCTGAGGAATAGTTTGAAATGAATTAAAAAATGAGTTGAATATGGGTGGCCTCTGGAATCTGGTATCCCTTCTATAACACTGCCAACCACCCGCGCTACAAACAATTTTTTACGCGTTCGTTCTCTCCGCGATTTATTTCTCCGGCCGGCTCAGACCTCAGGTCGAAGGTCCCCGGGACCGAAGTCTAGACCTGGCTCGATCCCTGGGCTGCCGCATACTACTCTCGGTCTCTAAACTCGATTATAAGGGCGGTGCTTTTCAGCCAAGGATATGAAGGACTAGCGGCGTAAACAATCGCAACCACTAAACTACAGCGGATGCATATAGCTTATGGGGAATACGGACACTTAAGCAACATCAAATTCAATATTCATCGATGACTCGCTTGCAAAACCAAAGTTGCAATCGACTTTAAAAATCGAATCAGCATTAAATACATATAAGGGGGCCAGCCTGGGTTAAATTGAAAAAAATACACTTTCCAGTATAATAGGTATAACAATTGTATTCATCACTTTTGATTGCTGAAACTTTTTACACATTAACTACTCGCTCAATTTAAGCTATTCGCGCGACACGTAGCGAATGCGACCTCGGGCACCTGCCCTCAGCCACGACGTTTTCCTACGTTGCGGCTCTTCACCGAGAACCGCGACTCCCACCGCACGGGAGTCCGCGCCTAGTCTATGCTAGAGAGAGATAGATAGATAGATTTATTCATTATTAAGACCCAAACAGTGTTCTTTTTCCTCTAGTATTGTTCCATCAAAAACATTTAAAATTTTTATTTATTTGTCCACTTGCCATAGCTTTTTTCTCAATACAGTAACTTATATGTCGCCGGACAAGGTTTAAAATACGCTTCATTACCTGCACTTCAGATGTATGGGATCACTTTTCTGAAAAAAAATGTGCAAAATATTAGTAATTGCCTAATATTTTGGACAAAAAGTGTCTACAATAACTTTTTATGTAATTTTTGACTCTCAAAACTATTTACCCCTTTCCCCTCCCTCCCATCCGTACCCAAGCTAGAACAATCATAAATTTTTAATATATCCTACCTTACCGAACTTTTAATCTATTCTTAATTTTTTTTGTTTTTATTAAATTATTTATTAATTAATAATCAATTGTCGATTTCTCGAAAGAAATCAATGAGAAAAAAGCCCTCCCCCGCGGAGAAGTGAACCCCTGTTTTCCAGGCGGTAGGTCGAGACCTATACCACTGGACTACAAGTGGAGCATGCTGATTGTGGTTTTGTTAAGTGCATCACTTATATTTTGCAGGTTTACGTACGCCCCCTGGCGGATTTTTCTGTGAAATGTCAACGCCAGTGTTACGGAGTGAGTGAGAGAATGAATAGTAGTTTTTAAACGATAATTTTGTGATCTCTCTTCGAGTGCAAAAGAAGTAAGAAGGTCGAACGTCTCAGGCAAAATGTAAGTATACATTTTGTTAGGCATGCGTGCACGGCGAGAGGTTGAGGTGGTTATCGTCCGGGGCCGCGATGTCCTCTATCACCAACAATAGTTTGATAAAAGATAGAGATACGGGGCGGGAGAACCGGTGATTCTTTTGCGGACGGTGAGCCAGAGAGACTTTCCGCGGTTGCTATGCGCTGTTATGCACGAGAAAAAGATAAATTAAACTAAAAAAGTTGACTCTCTAAGAGAGAAAATTGTCTCCTCACTTTTTGTTATTTTTCAGACATATCTGCTGTAAATGTTAAACTTGCGGGTATAGGAGAAGTAAAATCATTTACGTGTGCCGATAAAAAACCGAGTATACAAATTAAATATCAAACGGAGATATTCGACCTGGACAATGTTTTAATAGTCGAGAACCTTGCGCTTCCCATGCAGTGCGTAAGTGTGGAATTGTCTAAATACTGTGAAAATAAAACAGGCATCTCTATTCAACCATACCAAGCAATTCCTGATTTATTAATGGTGAACTATTCATGGTCAATACGACGACGGTGGTGTTATGCAGGTCAATATGCTTAAAGAAAAGAAAATAAATAAATCGGAAAAACTAAATGAACTAGTTTAAAAATTAAAAACGTATTTTGATATTGAAGCCATCGGTGTAAATTATTATAAAAGATTTTCTGCAGATGACGCGCGCGCAATAAATATTTTAAATTCGACAAGTAGATACATTGATGGCGCGTGGGAGGTGGGATTGTTGTGGAAGGACGTTACAAAAATAATTACTAACGGACGATTAACCGCTCTTCGCAGACTCCAACTCACAGAGAGAAAGCTCGATAGAAACAAAAATTACTGTGAACTATATTGTCGAGAAATAAACCGTCTAATCGACAACAATTTTGTAGAAAGAGTTACAGAAAATTCAATTACTGTCAAGAAACTTTGGTTTTTGCCTCATTTTGGAGTAGAGCATATTAACAAGCCAAACAAAGTTCGCTTAGTTTTTGATGCCGCCGCGAAAACTGCTGGAATAAGCTTTAACGACATGTTACTATCCGGTCCTGACCTGTTAAAATCACTACCCGGTACGATTATGCGTCATCGACAATATTATTACACAGTAAAAGCAGATCTCAGAGATATGTTTCTAAAAATAAAAATTCGAAAAGAAGATCGCGACGCACAGAGATTTTTGTAGAGGAGTAATTATAAATCGAAAGAACCCGAAGAATATCGAATGTCCTCCGTGTTATTTGGGTCTACCTCCTCTCCGTGTACTGCCCTTTACATAAAAAACAAGAATGCTAGCTTATTTTTAGATAGATACCCAGACGCAGCAAATAGTATAATCGAAAATTGTTACATGGATGATTACTTAGATAGCTGTAAAACATCCGAAGAGTTGATAAAACGTGTAGAGCAGGTAAAAGAAATAAACGCGCATGCGGGATGGGAAATGCATAGTTGGGCGAGTAATTGTCGTTCTGTGGGCGGAAAAGAGAATACACTGACGAGTCTAACTTCTACCAAACAAGGTGACTTTGAAAAAGTTTTAGGCTTAAATTGGATAAACAGTACCGATGAATTAAGCTTTAAAATTAATGAACATAAAATCACTTCGGAGTTATACAACGGATGTAAAATTCCAACAAAAAGAGAATTTTTATCTATCATGATGTCTATTTTTGACCCATTAGGTTTTTTGACGCCCTTTACTATTCAATCTCGATTATTAATGCAACAAATTTGGACGAGTGGTGTAGAATGGGATAAAGAATTACATAAAAAAGAGTTCGAACTTTGGCAAAGGTGGCTACGCGATCTTGAAAAAATTAAGTCCTGTCGAATAAATAGGTGTTATCAATTTGAAAATTCGCAACAAGATGAGGTTGAACTTCACATATTTTGCGACTCTAGTTCAAAAGTGTTCACGGCTGTCGCGTATTGGCGATTCTCTCTGCCGAACGGAAAATTTAACGTATCGATAGTAATGGCAAAAAGTAGAGTAGCCCCACTAAAACCGATAACAATTCCACGTTTGGAATTGCAAGCGGCTGTGTTAGGTTCGCGAGTAGCAAAATTTGTTAATTGCGAGCACACATTTAAGATTTCTAAACGAGTCTTTTGGACTGACTCTTTGACCGTTTTACATTGGCTGAGAAAAGAACCCCGCGATTTTAAAGTTTTTGTATCTAATCGTTTAGGCGAGATTAAAGAGAATTCAGATACGAAAGATTGGAGATGGGTCCCCACTAAAGACAATACCGCGGACGACGGTACGCGGTACGCGCCGAACGCACTGGATAACGGGAGCAGATGGTTGCCTCGTCCGACTTTTTTGCTAAAACCAGAAACAAAGTGGCCTTGCACTAAATTAGCAGCAAACTTAAGTAACGATGACGTAGAAATTCGTTCAGAGATTAAAAGAATAATAGCTCACGTAGTTACAAGTAACCCGATTATTGATTTCACGCGCTTTTCTTCTTATAAACGATTATTATCAATTACTTCGAAGATATTCGAAGCAACTGATCGTATGCGAAAAATTAAACCATCGCCATTAGATCAAAGACTAAGAGCAAAAGAAACTTATATAAAATTAAGCCAAAACCAATCGTTTTCTAAGGAAATTCAATGTTTACAAAATTCCAAGTCGATCCCTAAAAATTGCAGAATTTTAAATTTAAATTGTTATTTAGATAAAAACGGTATTTTAAGATCTCAAAGTCGGATAGTAAACTTTATAGAAAATGACCTTATTTCCCAACCAATAATATTAGACGCTAAAGAAAGTTTATCACGATTAATAATTAAGCACTACCATGAACAATTTTACCATGGTAAGCGTTTTAAACGAAATCCGGCAAAAATTTTGGATAGTCGGACTTCGCCAAGGAATACGATCGGTTGTGAGTGGTTGTATTTTATGCAAAATAAATCGCGCGAAACCGGCAAATCCAATTATGGCTGCCTTACCAACAGCTCGTTTAGCTTACCGTCCTCAACCTTTTTCGCACTGTGGTTTAGATTATTTTGGCCCGATGCAAGTGCGAGTAGGTCGAAGAAGAGAAAAACGATACGGGGCATTATTCACCTGCATGACCACCCGAGGAATTCACATTGAGCTTGCTCACAGTCTCAGTACTGATTCAGCTATTATGGCGTTAAAAAGATTTATTGCTCGAAGAGGAAATCCATTATTTATTTATTGCGACAATGGAACTAATTTTCGAGGTATGAGTAATGAATTAAAACAAATCTCGAAAGAAATAAATCAGGAAAAAATGGTTGAGTTTGCTACCCAAAAAGAAATTGAGTGGAAATTTAACCCACCGAGCGCATCACATATGGGAGGTGCATGGGAACGGCTAATACGATCGGTTAAGACTGCATTATCTGTTATTTTAAAAGAGCAAGCGCCTCGTGAGGAAGTATTGATGACTATGTTAATTGAAATCGAACACTGTATAAACTCGCTACCTCTCACTCATGTATCCGTCGATCCACGAGATCAAGAAGCGATCACCCCCAATCATTTTTTAATAGGCTCTTCCTCGAGTGAGGTAAGATTTGGAAGGTGTGATGCGCGCGTGGTGAACTCTAGAAAAGCATGGCGAGTTGCGCAATATTTTGCTGATCGCTTTTGGCATTGATGGCTTAAGGAGTTTTTACCTACACTGATTCCTCGAAAAAAGTGGTTTGAAAAAGAACAAAATATAAAAATTGGAGATCTAGTCCAATATTAGATGATAATTTAGAAAGGAATCAGTGGAGGAAGGGCATCGTAACTCACGTAATGCCTGGAAAAGACAACCAAGTGCGAGTAGCAAAAATTCGAACGGCAAGTGGAATAATTATGAGACCAAGTCGTAAATTGGTGCGTTTTTTCGAAGTACAAAACTCTCAGATTTTGTACGGAGGGAAGGATGTTACGGAGTGAGTGAGAGAATGAATAGTAGTTTTTAAACGATAATTTTGTGATCTCTCTTCGAGTGCAAAGAAGTAAGAAGGTCGAACGTCTCAGGCAAAATGTAAGTATACATTTTGTTAGGCATGCGTGCACGGCGAGAGGTTGAGGTGGTTATCGTCCGGGGCCGCGTTGTCCTCTATCACCAAAAATAGTTTGATAAAAGATAGAGATACGGGGCGGGAGAACCGGTGGTTCTTTCGCGGACGGTGAGCCAGAGAGACGTTCCGCGGTTGCTATGCGCTGTTATGCGCGAGAAAAAGATAAACTAAACTAAAAAAGTTGACTCTCGAAGAGAGAAAATTGTCTCCTCACTTTTTGTTATTTTTCGTTCAATTGCTTTTTGCTCCTTTGACTGTCACGTCGTGTGTTTAACATTTCTCTGATTTTCTAATAAAAAAAGTCTTAAAAAACTTCAAAGAAAGCATTTATTTCCCTTCGTGCGTAAATATCACGCGAAGTGGTAACAGCCAGATAGCGTCGGCTTTCTCACAAGTACAAATGGTAACATAATAAGCTAAATTGGCTTTGATATGTAGATATATACGTATTATGTCCTATATATATATATATATCTCCCTATATTATATAGTTATATGGTCAAAACCTAAGATTATCCCCCTCCTCCCCGCTCCACTTTCTTCTTTTCCTCTCCTCATTTTTTTTATTAATTTATGTTATATTTATCATTTTAATGATGTCTTTTCATATATTTAAAAAATATTTTTGCTCCTCTTCAACTTTCCTCCCTCCTCCTCATTGATTTTCCTCAACCCCTCCTCAGTAACATCCTCATTATTAAACCCCTCCTCATTGATTTTCCTCAACCCCTCCTCAGTAACATTTTCATTATTGAACCCCTCCTCAGTCCCTTCTCAATTTGTATGAAATTGTAATTTTAGCTCCAAAAAATGTGGATAAACAATTTACAATAAATTTCTTAATCGTATAGCGATACAGTCTACGGTATATTGAATCTGTAATGGGGTTGTACATTGACCTGTTACCTCGCGGAGGAGACCTGTCTCCGCGAGATTGGTGCAATGGGGCACGCACGAGTGCCCCTCGAGGTCCTTGACTCGATGTGCGCGCAAGCACCCGACGGCGAATGTACGTCGCCGCGGCCCGTACAGAACGCGGGAGTACGCCCGTACTCCGCTTCTCGTACTCGCGTGCTGTTGCGCGAACGCGTTCCTCGCGTTCGCGTCCCTGTCGTCGTCCTCGATGATAGCTGATGCCGGCCGCCCAGCTCTAGAGCGACGGTATCCGGGAAGTTAGGGACAAGAAAGGTTTACCGAGAAGTCCCGCGGACTACTCGGAAGAATGACGCGAATAAGTAAAAATGCAAATCGGAGGCCTTTATTGCCTCCGTAGATGAAATTACAATTGTCGCATCCCGAAGGGATTAATAGGTGTCAGGCGTGCGGGCCGAATGCCTCGAGCACGCCCGAGTATTGCCGAGCGGATTATACATTTTAAGAGTGTGCGAAGAGTTTTCTGAAATTAGATTGAAAAGGCTGTCTTTATAAAACAAGTGGTATATTTTCGACGGAAGAAAGCTCGAGAGTCGACATTTTGATCAGGCTGTAATACGGTACAAGAGTGAGCAGGTGAAACAGCACTAGTGATAGAGGGCACGGACATAATAAGAAACAACAACAAAGCTTTGAGTACGCCGCAACCAAGAGGAAGAAATTGTCGATTAGTTCAAGACGGAGCAATTGAATGTTTGATTATCGCAGCGGCTAAGGGTAAACATCGTGACCCTGTTTGTAAGCGAACGATATTGTACACAAACAATTCAGTACAGCCTTGTAAGTGAAACACTTTTCTTTGCTCGTTAAGTATCTGAGAGCATCGCGCTAATTTAGCTAAAGAGAGGTTGGTGTCGCCAAGGTGTAAAAATAAACAGTCGTCATTGCGCATCGTCAAAATAACCTAAAGTACCATAAAATTGGACTGAAGACAATTTGTGTAGTTCGTAACAAAGTGAGTGTGTGTATTTTCGGAATCGTTAAAGCGCTGAAATTACTAATCTGCATCCAGAGTAATTGTAGCAGACGAACCGACTATCTAACCTATGCTGAAAAGTCTAATCCATCATGGCAGATTTTGACGAAGTAGTACTGGATCAGGAGAAGCTAGTGTTACGTCGTAAAAAGAAATTAAGCGTAGAATAATAATAAGTAGAGGAATGAGGGCAAAAGTACAGAATAATAGAAAGACAATAATGAATAAAAACAGTAAACACGATTCTTTTTACGACATACCAAAATCCGTAAAGAGGTAGAAAATGTAAAAAGAATACAAAAGGCAACAAAGGAGATGAGGAAGGTTTCCCAACAATACGTCGATATATTAAGATATTTAGAGACAATTCGTAAACCGAAACTAATCAATATTCAGAGCAAGAAATTAAACGTACTGCGCGGACCCATTTTTCTCTCAAAATAAGACCTCAGAAGTGGATCTCGGAGGAATTTTATTACGCCGAACAGTCAAGTTTCAGCCCATAAAAATAATTTATATTCGAATTCTAATCAATATTCAAGACGTGAAAAAAAAAAAACAATGTACACCGACACTGTGCCTAGGGGAATAAGCCCTAAGAGCAGATCACACACCAGCGCAAAATCACAAGATTCGTTCCATCCGGATTTCTGACAAGAAATGATCATGAATTAAGTAGCCGAATTTTTTCCAAGAATTGAGCAAAAGAGTGCACCCCACCGGAAATCACTGGAGGGAAATAAAAGAGTATAAAAACCCGAATCTAAGGGAAAACACTGTTCAGTCGTATTGAGTCTCTTTAGCGCGTAATTATCGTCCACGCCAGTCAGATCCACGAGGCTACCAGACTGCACAGGGACGAGCCTCTCCGAGCATCGTAATGCGCACCCGACGCACCGTATACAAGAAGCTACGCATCTCTTTTATTGCGAGGTACATGAATTAATTTTAAAAGGAATTAACTTTAGAACATTGCGTCTTGCGTTTGAAAATTGTATAATCATTGTAATTCCACTTGAGGTTTTTAACCATTAAAATTTGTAATCTTTGAAATTGTGTGAATCATGTATATTTATTTTTCCGAATAAAGGGTACCCCCCGTTAGTATAGTCGAATTGCCCCCCTCCCGGGATCGGGAAACTAAGTTTATAGGCATATCCTAGATGTAAAAAGAATACGTTTACCGCCAACCAGAGCTTCCTAGACCCCCGCTAAGTCTCTATATAGCCAAAAACGATTTTTTTTGTAAATATTTTTTTTCTCCTCGTGTATAAGCTCTCGGAATCTGAAAAAATTCACAAGTATACTTCATAATAAGACAAACTTACCTAAATTTTTCCAAGTCATAATATTGAGTACGCCCTCCTTAAAAAAATTTGGAAATTATTCAACCTGTATTATCTCCCCTTCCTTTGGGACCTGAAGTAAATTTTTTTTTTTAAATAACGTATTTTTTTACGAGAAATAAGACGGTATAATTGAAAATCCGGATATCGAGCGGGGTCCCTGCTAAAAATTAAAAAAAACGTGTTTTTTCACGTTTTTTGGCTGTAACTCTTTGCAGAAGATACCTACAGTAAATCTATTCAATCCACTGGATTCTGCGTAAAAAAATACACTGAAAACATGTATGATAACTTCCATATTGATGCGGGGCCATCCTTTATTTTTTCATTTGTTTAAGGATAACCCCGCACTACTGTAATTTTTAAATTTCAATTACCCAATTTTTTTTTATACACTGACTGCTAAAGAAGTACGTAGGTTTTTTCCGATATATTAATTTTTGGTCTCAGTGGCGCACTGCTAAAGTGAAAACGGAAAAATTTGTTTGAAAAATCATCAGATAATTGTTAATAACAAACGAATTAAGTAATTTAGTAAAAAAATCCTCACCCGGCTCCTCAGATCTCACCCGGCCGGTGGTGGAGAGGGGTGGGAAGGGTTCCTTCAGGGAGGGGTTTTTAAATGTTAACTCTGTCAGAGCGCACATTGGAGAACTCCGCCTTTTCCTTGCGGATCATCCCTCCATCTATGTTTTTGCTATTGCGGAGTCGTGGTTGGATCCGGTGATTGATGATGGCCTCATTCAGGTCCCTGGATATTCCATCTTCAGGCAAGACCGTAACGTGAGATTACTTTGACCACCGGCCGGGTGAGATCAAAGAGTTGCCCCCGATTTGTTTGCCAGCGTTACTCCTGGAACTGCGGTAGACGCAGAGGATGTTGAGTCCTTGGAGATGGCATAGTTTTTCTTGGAGGGTAAAACAGTCTTGGATGTGGATACGGATATTGCAGTTTTTATGTACAATGACGGGTTTTCTTCAGTTTTGCACATGATGGAGGCAATGGACTTGCAAATCGGACCGAACAGCTACGTAATGTTTCTGGTAATCGACAAAGATCGTATAATACATGCAGAGATATCGCTATATGAACGAGTAAAAGAGGCTCGGATCGCTTCAAAAACAAGTAGAAAAGAAAAACAAGACCAGGACAATAACCTGGAAGGCCAATTGTATGGTGCAAGCATTGCTGATGAAAGGTATTAAATTATTCATCATTTTCTACTGCTCAAAACTTAAACTTCGTTTATATCTCAAAACTGTTTTTTAAGTTGTCCGGACAAATATCTCAGACAATTTTCAACCGATTTACTTGAATTTTGAATATATCTTAAAAAAAAAAGATATATCAAAAATATTGTTTATAGAAGTACGTAGGATTTTTTTACTAAATTACTTAATTCGTTTGTTATTAACAATTATCTGATGATTTTTCAAACAAATTTTTCCGTTTTCACTTTAGCAGTGCTCCACTGAGACCAAAAATTAATATATCGGAAAAAACCTACGTACTTCTTTAGCAGTCAGTGTATAAAAAAAAATTGGGTAATTGAAATTTAAAAATTACAGTAGTGCGGGGTTATCCTTAAACAAATGAAAAAATAAAGGATGGCCCCGCATCAATATGGAAGTTATCATACATGTTTTCAGTGTATTTTTTTACGCAGAATCCAGTGGATTGAATAGATTTACTGTAGGTATCTTCTGCAAAGAGTTACAGCCAAAAAACGTGAAAAAACACGTTTTTTTTAATTTTTAGCAGGGACCCCGCTCGATATCCGGATTTTCAATTATACCGTCTTATTTCTCGTAAAAAAATACGTTATTTAAAAAAAAAAAAATTACTGCAGGTCCCAAAGGAAGGGGAGATAATACAGGTTGAATAATTTCCAAATTTTTTTAAGGAGGGCGTACTCAATATTATGACTTGGAAAAATTTAGGTAAGTTTGTCTTATTATGAAGTATACTTGTGAATTTTTTCAGATTCCGAGAGCTTATACACGAGGAGAAAAAAAAATATTTACAAAAAAAATCGTTTTTGGCTATATAGAGACTTAGCGGGGGTCTAGGAAGCTCTGGTTGGCGGCAAACGTATTCTTTTTACATCTAGAATATGCCTATAAACTTAGTTTCCCGATCCCGGGAGGGGGGCAATTCGACTATACTAACGGGGGGTACCCTTTGACCTATATTCCTTATCCTGGACGTAACACTAGTGAACGATTGAGAGGAATTCAACAAAATGCTGCGAATTTTACCACCGCTTGGGAGATGTTGTGTCGACGTTATGACAATTCGTATCTGCGTTTCAAAGCTCAAATGCAGGTTTTAGCGAATATTCCTGCAGCGAAGAAGGAAACTGAGTCTTATCTAAGTCAGGTTGTTAATACAATAAACGAGAGTATTAATGTTTTTAAGGTGCTGAACGACCGGTGGATCAGTGGGACGACATCCTCGTCTATTTTGCCGAGTGTAAGCTGCCGCCAGAAACGCGTAAAGACTGGGCAAAGGAAATAGAGCGGAGGAATTTGGCGGAGTTTCCCACCTTCGCACAGCTCAAGCAGTTTTTAGAGGGATGTCTGGACACATTGGACGTCGTCGACATGGAGCAAGTGATTTATTTACCGACACATCGTCATCTAGTAGTCAGGTCGATAAGACTAATAAGAGTGGTAAGAAACATCAATTTTCTCAAAAAGGCAAAGCCGTATCAGTTAATGTAGCAACGCAAGGAAAAGGACAAGTTAAAAGCTCCTCTAAATGTACGTTCTGCCAAGGAGATCATTTTCTGAGTTATTGCTCTAATTTCTCTCGTGGTTCCCAGGAAGAAAAAAAGGCTCATGTAGTATCCGCTGGGCTATGCTACAACTGCTTGAGAGCTGGTCACAGGCTATGCGCCTGCAATTCCAAACATCGATGTTTTGTGTGTGGTGAAAATCACCACACTAAGCTGCATGGAACGCTGCCACCTATGACTTCTTCGACAACTGAAAGCAAGACCACCCAAGAAAGAATTACAACACATGCGGCCCTAACTCGCTCACCTGGACTACCAGTCACTGAGACCAGTAGAGTTCTCTTATCTACAGCGTGAGTCATTCTGCAGGCGCCGTCTGGTTTGCAGATGACTGCCAGAGTGTTGCCAGACTCAGGAGCTGAAGAGTCGTTTATATCTGAACGAGTGGTTTAAGCTCTTAATCTGAACAAGCAGCCTGCTAATGTTGTGGTGTCTGGAGTAGGAACGCAACCAGCCGCCACGCCTAGACAACGTAGTCCCCGTGTATCTGTGGTTTTGAAATCTAAGTACAACTCGGAATTCTGTTTAAGGTTCTCTGCCCTGGTTTTAAGTAAGCTGACAGCTACCTTGCCACGGAAGCGGATGACGTTACCACCGTGGCCGGAACTGCAGGAATTACGGTTGGCGGATCCCAGCTTCTGTGTGCCAAGCAGAGTGGACTGCATATTAAATGCCAAGGTGAACGCAGCTGTACTTCAACCTGGCCTCATGCGAGCACCCTGTGGGACATTGTCAGCGATGTAATCGGTTTTTGGCTGGGTGCTCATGGGCTCAACAAGCAATGCAGCTGTCTGTGAAGGGGATACCTCGACTTTGCACATCACCGTGGATCAAGAGCTCACTAAGACCGTTAGGCGGTTTTGGGAGATAGGGGAAGTTCCTCAGAAGACGTTGATGACCCCGGCTGACCAAGACTGTTATTCTCACTTTAAGGCTACGCATCGTCGAGCAGCGGATGGACGCTTTGCGGTGTGCCTGCCTTTTGCTAAGCCACCTACGTTGGTGGATACAAAGCTTATAGCGGAACAATGTCTCTATTGTCTTGAACGGCGTTTGCAATGTGAACAGAAGCTGGCTACTGCATACACATCTTTCATAGATGAGTATAAAACTTTGCATCACTTAGAGATAGTTCCCGACTGTGAAATTGATCGCAGGTCGGTTTACTGTCTGCCTCACCACCCAGTGATCAAATCGGATGACACTGGCAAGATACGAGTCGTATTTAATGCCTCACAATGTGACTCAGCAGGTAGCTCATTGAATACATTCCTGCACACCGGTCCTAAACTGCAAGAAGACGTATTGGTCGGCATCGTCAACTGGGCGTTTAGGAGAGTGGATTTTACCTGTAACATCATCAAAATGTTTCGCCAATTTCATTTGCATAAAGAGGACAGAGATTGGCTAAGAGTTTTATGGCGATTTGATTCAGAAGGATCTGTACAGACTGCACGTCTATCTACAGTTACTTATGGCACTGGCTGCGCCCCATTCCTCGCCAACGCTTGCCTGCTGCAGCTCGCTGAGGATGAACAAGAGCACTACCCTGAAGGCGCTCGGGTTATTAAGAAAGAGCATTATGTTGATGATTTCTTTACTGGCGCTGACGAGCTACCTGAGGCGATTCAGTTGCGAGATGAAGTGATTGGGATTCTGAGCTCAGCAGGTATGCAAGTTGGCAAGTGGGCGGCAAATCGAGCGGAGCTGATGGCAAACTCTGAAAAGCTCGCAACTGTAAATGTACTGACAGGAGAAGCAGACACAGTGTCCACGCTGGTCCTGTGCTGGATTCCATCAGAAGATGTGTTCCGTTTTCGGATAAAATAAAATACTGAAGTTAAGGGCTTAACCAAGCGAATTATTTTGTCGATGGCTTTCTTCGTTTATTATCCGGCTAAAAATACTCTTACAAGAGCTCTGGCTGCGAGGGGTTGAGTGAGACTCTCCTGAACCCTCCGATCTAGAGCAATCCTGGATAAGGTTCAGCGACGAGATGCCAAGTTTGGAGAAAATAAGGATACCCAGATGGTTTGTCACGCGAACTACGTCGAACTGGCAATTACATGCCTTTTGCGACGCTTCTGAACGAGCATACGCGGTTGCCCTGTATGTAGTGCTTAGAGTTGAGGAAGGATTTACTGCTCAGCTCATGACTGCCAAATCAAAGGTAGCACCGCTCAAGGTTGTCAGCCTGCCCAGATTAGAACTGTGTGGAGCCCAGCTGTTGGCCGACCTCGTGGCGCACCTGCTACCAACATTCACCAAGCGCCCCGATCATATATATTGCTGGACTGATTCGAAGGTGGCGCTCTCTTGGATTTTGTCCCATCCATCAAGATGGAAAACTTTTATCGCAAATCGAGTCAGCGATATTCAAGAGAAACTTACAGGCGCAAGATGGAGGCATGTGCGGTCTGCTGATAATCCTGCGGATTTGGCCCCGCGCCGCCTAAGTTCAGATCAACTGTTACAAGCTGCGATTTGGTGGAAAGGGCCGAGTTGGTTGCGTAAAGAGGAAAGCGCTTGGCCGGCTAAGGAAATCGTGCACGCAGAAATTGAGTTGGAAGTAAAGAATAGGCAGGCCTTCTGTGCTTTAAAGAGCGAAGATAGTGTAGAGCTTATGCAATGGATTACACGATTTTCCTCCTTCAGTAAACTGACCCGCATAGCCGCATATATTTTTCGGTGGAAGATGAACTCTAGCTTGCCCGAAGCGGTGAGGAAAAAGAGTTGGCTAACGGCTTACGAACTTGAACTTGGAAGAGTTGCAATTTTCAAGGTGGCGCAACTCCAAGCTTTTGGCGTAGAAATGAAAGGGTGGCATACAACAGGTATGGTATCTCGCTCTAGCTCCATTTGTCGATTTTCGTCGTTTGTAGATACAAAGGGTTTATTGAGAGTGGGAGGCCGCCTGCAGAATTCCTTTTTGTCTGAGGTTGAAAAACCCGGTGATACTACCCGCAAAACATCCTGTCGTCTCAGCAATCGTCTACGAAGCTCATATTGCCACTCTGCACGGTGGACCGTCTTTAGTACAAAGCGTTCTATCAATAAAGTACTGGATAGTCAGAGGTCATAATTTCATTAGACAAATTGTACGTAAGTGCATGCGTTGTGTCCGAATGCGAGCAGACACGCTGGTGCAACAGATGGGTCCTCTTCCTGCAGTGCGGACCAAACTTGCGCGACCGTTCTCGAGTACGGGCATCGATTATGCAGGGCCATTTTTTATTAAAGCGTCACCAGGACTTGGCCAACAGTGTTTCAAGGGCTATGTGGCCGTTTTCATTTGTATGGTCGTGCGAGCTGTACATCTTGAGGTAGTGTCGGACTACACTTCGGCTGCTTTTTTGGCTGCGTTTAAGCGCTTTGCTGGTCATCGCGGGAGTCCAAGTGTTATTTTTACTGATAATGGAACAAATTTTAAAGGTGCTGACGCTGAACTGAGCCGCCTGTTCTCGGAAGCGACTGCTATTAGCCAGGATATCGCCGCGGAGCTGTCGAAAGACGGCATTGAGTGAAAATGCACCCCTCCTCGGGCTATGAATTTTGGTGGCCTGTGGGAGGCGAGTGTCAAAGGTTTTAAGTATCATTTAAAGCGAGTGGTGGGTGAGCAAAAGCACACCTTCGAAGAATCCTCGACCCTTACCACTTGCATTGAGGCTTGTTTGAACTCCAAGCCAATCAACGCACTCAGTCATTGTGAGGAGGATGTTGCCGCTTTGACACCTGGCCATTTATTAATTGAAGATTCCTTGACTGCGCCTCCTGAACCATTTGAAGAGATAAATGAGGCAACCACGATCTGCTCCAAGTGGAAGCGGTTGGTCTTAATGCGCACTGATTTTTGGAAAAGACGGCAGAGTGAATATTTGGCTCAAATACATTCTAATGTTAAATCCGATTTACGACTCATCTACGGTATTTCGCAAAGTCCTGACAAGACACGGTATTTAAAGACAGAAGTTTCAGTAATGATTTTATCATAAAGGCCATGTAGATTGTAATTCGCATATTGGCACGTGATTTATGGTAGCCTCTCGCGGATAAATAGCGTTTATGACGCAAAAAAAATTTAACTTACGGATCGTCGGAGAAAACAACACTGCCTAATAGAAGGCTAATACACGTTTGTCTATTCGGCTTCGCCTCGGTACATTACATTAATCTATTTCTATTATACAGGCTTACATACCTATGGCCGGGAGAGTCGCGTTTCACTTATAGCCTGTGCAACAGTAAAGGTTCATAAATAAGCTTAGTCATTGTGTAAGATATCAAGGAACATCAAGTTTAGCTTATGGATACTAATACGGCGGGCGGTGCTAAATAGAGAATTTTATAGTGTTTTGCGTTAAACGAATTAGTGCCATTGATGTTCAGTTTTTAGTATATGTACGACAAGGTGTTATAGTTATGTTATTTTTTATATTGTAATTCATAAAAAAGGATGTAAACTGTAAATCTGTCACCTGGAATGGGATATGAGAGATTACGCTGAAGTATTGTATTATGCATCAGGTGTGTCCGATGCATGGCGGGTGGTATGTTTGAGCCGTTATTACTTATCATGTAAGAGACTTTCGTATGTGAATGTATTTTGTATGAAGCTTCCTAGCGCTGGTTTCCCCCCCCCCCTAATTTTCTCAGTCAAGCCGTGGATTTTAGGCAACCAGCGAGATCGCCTCGCGCGACAGTTAGTTAGTAGAAGGATGTCGTTGACGGTATCCATACCGTGGACGATGCGTCTCGCGCAAATACGCAGCTCGCGAACACGAATTTCAGAAACTCAGTTTAGAGTGTGACGGCTAGAATCAAGCAGATATTATAAATTAATAAGTTTTTACCACCAACAAGACTATCAGTTATTTGTATAGAACTCCTACGCACACCTCCTGCCCAATGTATAACCCCTTATTAATCTGAAATTAAAAGCTGACACAATATCACTAAATAAATCAATTGGGTAAATAAAGTTTCATATTGTATACAGGTGGATAAAAATGAGAAAATGCAACAATTATTTTCTAGAATTCGTCTGTATCGCAAAATGGGGAGTGGACGAGAGGAGCGAGTAGGGGGTACCCCCTAATATATAAATATATATATATATATGTATACTTAGAAGTCAGTTTGGTGAGTTTTCGAAAAGTCATACCTTGCAACTTTGACATCATACCTAGCTTCTTTAGAACCTCAGCAATACGGCAAACCAGGTATATTTGCAAGGTATGGCCATCAACCCAAATATATGGGCAATAAGGCAGTTTGGTGAGTTTTTAACTCACCAAACAGCCAGAATATATATACGAGCTATCGAAATAGATAATTAGACAAATCATTAAACAGAATAACATAATTAAAAATTATTTAAACTTATTTATTTATCAGCTAATTATCTGCGTATTGAATAATCATTAATTAATATGAGTTAACGAGAATCATGTAATTCATAGCAATAGTTTAACAGTTTGATAATTTGATGAAAGGTTTCAATAATATTGTAGTCATTATAGGACCATGATAGTCATTGTAAAATTACCCGATATTGGCACGTGATTAATGGTAGCCTGCTCGCGTGAATAAATAGCGTTTATGACAGCAAAAAAACCTTTACTTATCCGATTTTGGATATAACAAACACTGCTATAGCAAAGTCTTATGGTAACCACGGATTGATACATTCGTCGCCGCTTACCGCAATATAATAGAACACTAATCTACGTAACTTTTTTAATGTTTATTCGGAGTTTAGATACATCATTCTACGGTAGATTTCGCAAATTCCTAGACAAAGTAGAACACTGTATGAAACAGACAGAAAGATTTTAGTAATATTGTAGTCATTATAAGACCGTGATTGTTATTGTAGAATACCCCGATCATCACAAGCGATTAATGGTAGCCTGCTCACGTGAATAAATAGCGTTTATGACAGCAAAAAAACCTTTACTTATCCGATTTTGGGTATAACAAACACTGCTATAGCAAAGGCTTATGGTAACCACGGATTGTCACATTCGTTGCCGCTTACCGCAATATAATGTAACAATAATCTACGTAACTATTCTAATGTTTATTCCGAGTTTAGAAACATCATTCTACGGTAGATTTCGCAAATTCCTAGACAAAGTAGAACACTGTATCGCCTGCTCGCGTGAATAAATAGCGTGTATGACAGCAAAAAAACCTTTAATTATCCGATTTTGGATATAACAAACACTGCTATAGCAAAGGCTTATAGTAACCAAGGATTGTCGCACATTCGTTGCCGCTTACCGCAATATAATAGAAACAATAATCTACGTAACTATTCTAATGTTTATTCCGAGTTTACATACATCATTCTACGGTAGATTTCGCAAATTCCTAGACAAAGTAGAACACTGTACTAAAACAGCCAGAAAGGTTTCAGTAATATTTTAGTCATTATAGGACCATGATAGTCATTGTAAAATTACCCGATATTGGCACGTGATTAATGGTAGCCTGCTCGCGTGAATAAATAGCGTTTATGACAGCAAAAAAACCTTTACTTATCCGATTTGGATATAACAAACACTGCTATAGCAAAGTCTTATGGTAACCACGGATTGATACATTCGTCGCCGCTTACCGCAATATAATAGAACACTAATCTACGTAACTATTCTAATGTTTATTCGGAGTTTAGATACATCATTCTACGGTAGATTTCGCAAATTCCTAGACAAAGTAGAACACTGTATGAAACAGACAGAAGATTTTAAGTAATATTGTAGTCATTATAGACCGTGATTGTTATTGTAGAATACCCCGATCATCACAAGTGATTAATGGTAGCTTGCTCGCGTGAATAAATAGCGTTTATGACAGCAAAAAAACCTTTACTTATCCGATTTTGGATATAACAAACACTGCTATAGCAAAGGCTTATGGTAACCACGGATTGTCACATTCGTTGCCGCTTACCGCAATATAATGTAACAATAATCTACGTAACTATTCTAATGTTTATTCCGAGTTTAGAAACATCATTCTACGGTAGATTTCGCAAATTCCTAGACAAAGTAGAACACTGTATCGCCTGCTCGCGTGAATAAATAGCGTTTATGACAGCAAAAAAACCTTTAATTATCCGATTTTGGATATAACAAACACTGCTATAGCAAAGGCTTATAGTAACCAAGGATTGTCACATTCGTTGCCGCTTACCGCAATATAATGTAACAATAATCTACGTAACTATTCTAATGTTTATTCCGAGTTTACATACATCATTCTACGGTAGATTTCGCAAAATCCTAGACAAAGTAGAACACTGTACAAAACAGCCAGAAAGGTTTCAGTAATATTTTAGTCATTATAGGACCATGATAGTCATTGTAAATTACCCGATATTGGCACGTGATTAATGGTAGCCCTGCTCGCGTGAATAAATAGCGTTTATGACAGCAAAAAAACCTTTACTTATCCGATTTGGATATAACAAACACTGTTATAGCAAAGGCTTATAGTAACCACGGATTGATACATTCGTTGCCGCTTACCGCAATATAATAGAACACTAATCTACGTAACTTTTTTAATGTTTATTCGGAGTTTAGATACATCATTCTACGGTAGATTTCGCAAATTCCTAGACAAAGTAGAACACTGTATGAAACAGACAGAAAGATTTTAGTAATATTGTAGTCATGTAAGACCGTGATGTTATTGTAGAATACGTAACTATTTTAATGTTTATTGGGGGTTTACATACATCATGCTACGGTAGATTTCGCAAATTCCTAGACGAAGTAGAA